>JAUMHP010000080.1:5306151-5337112 GCA_032361065.1 Enteromius trimaculatus
TGAATAATACAAAAATGCAATACAAAAAAGGATCTTTACTGTTTTCACTTCCCAGGTGAAGAAAAAGGTTCACTTCCATAATGTACTTAAAGTGCTCTAATTTTGTACATAAATTACAGAAAATGATTGTTTAGTACTTCTTAAGATAAACTAAAGATCATGTACATAAGTGCTCTAAGCTGTGCTATTTTGGGACACCATGAAAATAAACTAAAATGCACTTTTAATATTCTCTCTATATATTTTAAAAATGTATTCATGTCACCACTAGTAGGACACTTGAGTATACTATGAAAGATGGTTCAAGTGTACTACAAGTGGTAACTAAATACATTTCTTTTTTTCAATTCAACTGAAATAAAGTACAAAATTAGTTTGAATGTTATGAAAGTGCACTTGTTTTTCACTTGGCTCTAGACTGGGGCTACTTTTATATTTCAGCAAAAAGTAATTGGCTTTACTATATACTTACAATATATACTTACTTTTCATGGATCACTCCAATTGGCTCAACTTAGATATTTTGGCCATTTCGCTTCAAGACATTTTTTAATCTCACAATCCAATCTCCCACATTGTATAACTTGTATCACCTGACGGATCGCATTGTACACATTCAAAGAAAATGCTGCGGAGAAACTTCACCAAAACCCCCTCAACATCTAATAAAGACTTGACAGTATCACTGTTCAATAGATTGACAATAGTATTTTAAGAAAAATGCACTGGGGGACAAATACCACATAAACAAAGTTGGTTAATGAAGTGACACCTGAATTTCTACTGACAAATATTCCAACCTTTTCTCTTAGTGACAAGTTGATATGTTTATAGAGGTCCCTGTTAATGCGCTAGCATTCTAATAAACAGACTGATTCTATTCCTACTGTGCACTTTACTTTATTTGATGAATTCTACCAAGTTTTCTAATTTAATCTTTTAGACCTGTCCACTTCACAAGTCTGCAGATCCACATTGACAGTTTAAACATGATAGGGGTGATACGGGCATGCTAACAAAAGCAGCACGCGTTGTTAAATAATGCCACCTAAGGACAGCTATAAAAATAACCACGCTGCTGCAGCTACCACGCTCTGTTCTGAGTTCTGATACTCACCTATTAGTTACTATCCAAACTAAAAATCTAGTATTCTAAAGAAAAACAAAGCGCTCAACATTCCCAACAAAGTTTGTACTATGCATTTTAATATATGAGGTAACATAAAAATCTACTTTGCATGCAACTGCGTCAGCCCCCTGGGAACCACAGAACAAGGTGGTGAAGTAGTGTCCATGGCAGAGCCATTGAGGTGAGAGAACAGAAGCTTGATTGTTTGACTGGAAAGAGGAGCCTGTGGGTCACAATGGCTTCCAGGACGAGCGCCAAGCTTCAACATTTAAGCCCTTGATCAAATATTCCCCTATTTAATACTCCTGCATGAAACTTAAAGCAAACTGTGAGCATTGAACCTCCCAGAATCATGAAATATGCATGGAGTTGTATAGTTTGCCATGCGATAAGTTTATAGAATGCCATCTGGTTATTTATCTAAGGTGCATTGGATTACAGAGCACTAGTAAAATATAAAGATTTTGTAGTACTTGCAATTCTGGTAGTATGACCTTGTTTTTCTACTCCCTGTTCCTCTCTTAATTTCTCTACTTTACGTGAGAGAGTGTGCATAAAAATCAGGGTGTGGTCAGGCCTTCTCTGCTGAAAGTGCTTTCATACCAGCCAAGCAAGATGGGTGTATGTATCACTTGGACAGGGGCAAAGACAGGACAGGAGCCTGAGGCCGAAAGGGGAGTGGTCAGGTGAGCCCCTCCCGTAGCACAAGAGGTATAAAAGCTGCTGCTCTCCTTGAAGAAGGCACTCAGAGGGATTTAACTCTCCTCTTAGTGAGCTCTCCTGCTCCTGATCTCTCTGTCTCATCCTGCTCATTCTCTCTCTAAACCTCACCCCTTCATAGACGACAACAGCCATGTCTTCGGTCAAAACCACTAGTTACACCGTCAGCGGTGGAAGCTTGAGCAACATGGGTGGAGGTATCAGGAAGGGCTACTCCAGCATGTCTGCCAGCGGAGTACCCATGGGCAGCAGAATGAGCTCCGTGTCAATACGTCGCTCCGGCGGTGGCGGTGGAGGAGGCTTTGGAGGATCATCTGGATCAAGCTACAGCTACAGCATTGGCGGTGGTGGCGGTGGCATGGGTGGAGGTTACGGAAGTGGTCTCGGAGGAGGTGGTTTCGGAGGTGGTTTCGGCAGCGGTGCAGGATTTGGCGGTGGTGCAGGATTCGGTGGTGGTGCAGGATTTGGCGGTGGTGCAGGATTCGGCGGTGGTGCAGGATTCGGTGGTGGTGCAGGATTCGGTGGAGGCTTTCCTGGTGGTGTAGTACCCATCACAGCTGTCACAGTCAACCAGAGCCTCCTAGCCCCACTGAACCTAGAAATTGACCCCAACATCCAAGTTGTCCGCACCCAAGAGAAAGAGCAGATCAAGAACCTCAACAACCGCTTTGCTTCCTTCATTGACAAGGTTAGTTCTTCTTATTCTTCTACAGTTGTACAACAAAACAATCTAATATTGCACCTCCAACTTTTTGACTTTTCATTTCATGCACACATTTCAAGAGCCTTAATATGAGCTGGGCTCTTCTCATTAAATATTTCACAGTCGGTCATTTGCACCTGGAAATCCTCTTAGTGTCACATTCTGTATTAACAGTAAGCACTAATTGCATACGCCATATTTTGCTAAATTATAACTACATTTTAGTCAAGTAGTAAAAGTCTATATCTTAGCACAGGCATGCGTTTTTTTCCTTGTATGCAATTGTTCTCAGACAGTGAGGGTGAGTTTGGAAACCCAAGCCAGGTGAGATCCAATGACTAGGCCAATCCAAATAAGGGCATGGATCAAGTTTGCTATCTATCCCTATGACAGCAATGCAGATATGTGTGAGAATCATCTTTAACTCTTACTAAAATGGCCCTAAAATCTCATAAAGGGTAGCTGTATTCAGGTCCTAGTAATAATTTTAATTCATCCTAAACAAAATAAGTTTCCTGTTTTGGTTCTCTGACACCTTTGGGGAATTCATTTTGTAACCACACCTTGTTAATTTTACCCCCTTACCTAGGTGCTACTCCCATTTGTATGATTCTGTCAAAAGATATGATCAGCAATCATGAAGCTCACATAACTCTTCTGATGTCATGGATGCATTGTTCTTTTTATGTGAATCCTGCAAGTTCAAAGCCATTGTGAGATTTTGCACGAAATTTAATTGCATGGCATAAATCTGCAGAAGGGTGGGAACAGTTAGCACCTGAGGGTAAGGCGTGCCATATCATCTTTGTTAAGGCCTGCAGCTTGGCACAGGTCTCCTAGGAGCCTCGCCTTAATGCCAGGAGGGAAACATTGTTTTGGGAGCATAAATTGAATCCCAGAAAGTCTGAACATGTTGTGGTGTCACTTGAGGTTAGCATTCCATTATCCCCAAAAGGGAGTGTGCATATTAAGAGGACAGTTACTCCACAAAAATGGTGCGGGCATGGCACATATGCTAATAAATTCCTCTAAAGGTGCCAAAGGTGTGTCACTGCAAGTCCTGATATGCAGTAAGAGGCATGTTTGATAATTACTGTAAAAGACTTATCTTGTGGCATGAGTAATAGCATATCTAAGATCCTTTAATGTCCTAATAAAGCCATTTATTACAATCTTTTATTGGTTTATCTTCAACACAGGTGCGCTTCCTGGAACAGCAGAACAAAGTACTCGAGACAAAATGGAGTTTATTGCAGGACCAGACCACCACCCGCTCCAACATCGATGCCATGTTCGAGGCCTACATCGCCAACCTGCGCAGACAGCTTGATGGACTTGGAAATGAGAAGATGAAGCTGGAAGGAGAGCTGAAGAACATGCAGAACTTGGTAGAGGACTTCAAGAACAAGTACGTTTCTGCACAAGAGCAGATTTATAGTCTATGAATTACCGTCTGTGTGCATGAAATAATTTGGCAAGCAATGTGCTAAAGTGGAAAACTTACCTTTGCAGATATGAGGATGAAATCAACAAGCGTGCCGCAGTGGAAAATGAATTTGTCCTGCTCAAGAAGGTAAAACACTTGGCTGCTGTCTTGATTCTCTAGTTATATTTTACAGTTCTTTTTGTAAAGTAAATCTGTAAAGGCCACGTACTATACTGAGCTTTGCACATGTCTTTATAGGACGTTGATGCCGCCTACATGAACAAGGTTGAGCTTGAGGCCAAGGTTGATTCTCTTCAGGATGAAATCAACTTCCTCAGGGCCATCTTTGAGGAGGTGAGAGTTCGATTAAAATTATATTATCACCAAAATGCTAGTTTTCAGTGTTGGATGTATCTCAAACCTTCACCTTGGACTTTTAGGAGCTGCGTGATCTCCAGGGACAGATCAAAGACACATCAGTCATTGTGGAAATGGACAACAGTCGCAACCTGGACATGGATGCCATTGTTGCTGAGGTCCGCGCACAGTATGAGGACATTGCCAACCGCAGCCGGGCTGAGGCTGAGACGTGGTACAAACAGAAGGTAAGAAAAGTCATTCAAGCATCAAACCAATGCTATTTTGAAGAAATGAACGGAGAGATTCTAATCACAAAAACACTCTTTTCACCTTCCAGTTCGAGGAGATGCAGTCATCTGCCGGCAAATATGGAGATGACCTTCGCAGCACAAAGGCTGAGATTGCTGAGCTCAACCGCATGATCAGCAGACTTCAGAATGAAATTGAAGCTGTCAAGGGACAAGTAAGCATTTCGTTTTGCTCTTGGATGAGATTTTAACCTGAATTAGGCTGTCAACCAAATCCTTAGTGTAATGTACTTTTTAAAGATTTGTACTTTTAGTGATCAAAATTTGCATGCTGTGTAGGAAATAACATGATTTAAAGGAGTCTCTGAGGACAGAAAGAATGCAAAAGTGTTGCTGAAAGCTGAAGTCATAATGTCTTTGAACTGTTTAGCGTGCCAACCTTGAAGCTCAGATCGCTGAGGCTGAGGAGCGTGGAGAACTGGCAGTGAAGGATGCCAAGCTCCGAATTAAGGACCTGGAAGAAGCCCTACAAAGAGCAAAGCAGGACATGGCACGCCAGGTGCGTGAGTACCAGGAGCTCATGAATGTCAAATTGGCCTTGGACATTGAGATCGCCACCTACAGAAAACTTCTGGAAGGAGAGGAGAGCAGGTCAGTCTCCTTGCTCTTTCGAAAGTATATTTTTTTCTGTTTAAATTTGTCTTTATATTGACATGTATTTTCTTTGTCAGGATTGCATCTGGTGGTGGCTCTGCAACCATCCATATCCAGGAGTCAAGCAGCAGCAGTGAGTGTATTACCTTTTCCTATGATGAAACAAAAAGCATATCATTTGCTGTAAATGCTGCATTGGTATTGAGAAAAACTAATGTCTGTTTCTTGGTTCACAGGTGGTGGCGGTGGCGGCGGATACGGATTCGGTGGTGGTTCTGGATTCGGTGGAGGATCTGGATTCGGTGGTGGATCTGGATTCGGTGGTGGATCTGGATTCGGTGGTGGCAGTGGCTTCAGCAGTGGCAGCGGCTTTGGATATGGTGGTGGCTCTGGGATGTCCATCGGTGGCGGCGGCGGCGGCAGCCAAGTTTCAATTTCCCGCTCTGTGACGCAGAGCCAGAAGCGCCGCTTGTAAACCAAAAACGTCCACCCCAGTTTCCCGCTCCCAAATACCATCTACCGCCTGGGCAACTCCTATCTTTTTCACTCTACATTTCAATAGTTCATAACTTTTTGACGAGTTTAAACCCCAAAAACCACCGTGACCCAAAGAGACTCTCATGTCAAAGTGTTATATCAAAATGGCTTTTCACACTCTCTTTGTTGTCTTTGATATTTGTTTTTCCTCTTGACATCGCTCCTCACCCAGAGTACAAATTGTCCTTAAGGGGATGCACAAAGAGAAAGGAGCTAATGAGACAGACAAAGCATAGAGCTCAAGTACTTCTTCAGGGTGAATAGCTTTTGTTGCTCTATGTTATGACATGCAAGTATTGAACACACAAAATCAATTGTACACCTGACATTGTGCTGCATACTCATAGTGCAACAAAATCTACTCATTTGAGATTGTACTGCCCTCAGAGAGGGGTAACTGTGAGGCAAATCTCAGTTATTACCCAACTTTTACGCTTTCCTTTTCCTGATTTTGGATGATGGGCTGATGAGCTGTTCTTCTGTCAAAATTGTTGTATTCATCGAGTCATGTACCACTTGGAAACACCAATAAATCAGGGTTACATAAAATTATTTGTCTTCAGTTTTTATTTCTTTAACCTTTTTTTTTTACACAAATGCAACAAACACTCATATTTTAATCATCACTGCTATATTTGAGTAAATGACATGCAAGAGTGTCCACAATAATGATTAAATGCTCTAAAAATTAAATGTTTAGAGCAATTTCAAGAAAAGTTTAATGACCCTACAAAGTAATAATAACATATTCAACTTGCATCTTAAATATTTGTAAGTGTACACATTTTAATTAGCGCTGCACGATTATGACAAAATTCATTATGGTTGATTATTCCCTTGAAATTGTCATTATTCAATACGATCATCACAATTTTCATTGAATGATGTTTATACCATACAGTAGCTTGAAACAACCACATGCCATACTTTTAGATGAAAATAAGCTAAGAACAACTGAAAAACATATCACTTATAGTATTAAACCTCAAATGTAAACTATACAGTACATCAGATGGATTGGTTTCTTCTTTAAATAAAAAAGAAAAAATATGCATTATATATAATGCTATTCTAAAACTAAAATTAAAACAACGCAAACCCCCCACCCCCCAACAAACTTATTGTAATAATTTTAGGTGATTAGAAAAATGATCAGCCCTAATCTTAACCATTACTTTCCAAAATTGTATGGTACTTTTTTGGAATGTTGTGAATAGATTCATAAATGTCATTACATTTTTGGTGAGTCTAATAAATAATAAAAGAAGATCAGACCAACTACTTAGTAAGGTTCTCTTTTTAAAATGCAATATTTTTTCCCATGTTATTTTAACCCATATTTCAAATTCACACTAGCAAACATAATATTCAAATAGAAGTCAAATTAGCTAGCATCCATTTAATAAGGATCACAGCTAGCAAATACTTAAGATTAGATATTATCACAAAATTCCTAAGTTCTTTGGTTTTTGTAATAGACAAAACCGTAAGGCTAGTAATTAAGTTTAATTAAGGATAAGCCTAAAATAATATTAGTATTGGGGAAACAAAGACACTTATCTCATATCTCACCTAAATGTTTTAGAAACAAATGTAAAAAGGTTTCAAACTAAAAAAAAATGTAAAACTCATCATATTGATGCACCACTGTTTTGAATATTGACAGCGTTGTTACGACATTGTAAGGGGAAAAAGTCACACTTGTGATGTTCACCTCAGGATTAAAAAGTTCAAAAAAAGCAGAACACTGTGTAAAACACAGGGGTAACAAAAGTACCAACTCTTCAGAGACTTAAATGTACACTACACATTAAACATCTGTTGGCTAAACAGATAAATACTTCCCAAACCACTATTTAAACGTGTTCCCATAGGACCTAAAACCACACCTGACCAGGCAGTGCCAAAATATCGGGTTACAACAGGCAAACTAAGCTTCCATTCATCTAGGGTTTAGCTGGCAGGTCAGTTAGTATTACTTATACTCCTTAAAGGACAATTCTGTTGTTGTTTAAGTGGATGAACGTGATAGCAATTGTCCTGTGAGAGATAGCAACCTCTGTCGAAAGCAGATGATTGATTTGTTTGAGTGAAGACCTGATAAATGACCGAGCTGGCCAAAAACCAATGTACGGTAAAGCTTTTTGGTCATCCAGCAGATCCTTTAACGGTGCAGGCGGGAAACATCAAAGCACATTTGCATTTTTCTTTTTTTCCTTTAATCTGTTTATTGAATATTCACAATAATAGCAGGAAACAGGAAAATCATGAAAAACTCTTTTTGGTAAATTAATATTTTAACGTCTAACCAATATTAAACGCTCAGCTATAAAATACTATAAACAATGACAATTTTAATATTATTCAAATTTAATAAGTATCGTATATCATATACGATGCTATAATATCATAATAAATAATAATATAGGCCTAAAAATAAAGAACAAAGGCATCCACAATTATTTTTTCTTCACTTTATTATCTTAAAAAACACTTGCATTCTTAAAAAATATAAAAGCTGGTTTACCCACTTAGACATTGTCAGGATCTATTTAGTTAATGTTTAATAACAGAAAAAGGATCTATTGAACTGTGCTTGATGACAACAGGTTTTAAAGGCAGCTAGTCAACGGCATTTGAGAAAAGCAAACAACAGTTCATAAGTGTCTTTAATTCTCGGTAGTGTTGTTCCCTCGATATGAATATAAGGTATTAGGTTGCAGTCACTCTGGGGTTGTCTGGGTCAAACGTCATGATCTCCATGTGGATAAGACCTGTGAGACATGAAAAGGCAGAATCGTAATAAAAAAATATAAACGACGCCAGTGCCAACATAAGAATTTAGAAATGTTTTAGAACTGATTAAACAAAAGATACAGAAGGCATTTTAAATGTTAATTAAGGTGGAGTATATGTTTATATATGCTCTCACTCTTCCATTCGCTAACAGCCAGATCCATTGTCTCAAAGGAATCGTCATATGCAGGAGACACAGGCTCATTTTCAGGATCATGGAACTCCAAAAGATATGGATGCGAAAGACCGTTTTTTGCCGTAAGTCTGACCTCTGGGTCTAAAACCAGCATGCCTTCCAACAGGTCGACGGCTGTAGATAGAACACACATTTAATTAAGGTGAATTACAGTAAAGAATGCATCAAATGAAAAACCTTGCCAAGACAAAAAATGACTATTATTGGAGAGTAAAAGGCTTAAAGCTTTGTCAAGCAATTATAACTGCTATCATAATTATATAGTAGCTAGTGCAGAAGTCTACCACAAGAGGGTGACATTTCCTCATTTATATTCAACACAATATCACATAAATGAGTTTGTGAGGAAACAGTTTACCCAAAAATGAACATTTACTTCTAGACTAAATGGGTGCCATCAGCATGAGAGAACAGCTGATAAATATATCACAGTAATCCACAAGTAATCCATAACAACCCTAATCCATCAGTCTCTGTATTATTTAATAATATTATTTAATATTATTTAATCAAATGTTTTTGCTTGCAAGTAGTGCTTAATGTGTACATATTTTTCCTTTTTTCCTGGAGAAAGTAATGGCAGAGCACTCATACTTTAGCCTAAAGCAATTGTTTGAAGTTAAAATTGCCTCAATAATAGATTTGTTCATTAAAAACATAAAGCTTTTATCTTCACAAGATGCTTTGCTGATGGACTGGAGTCCTTGGATTACTTGTGGACAATTGTGATACTTTCATACCCTCCTTCTGACGGCACCCATTCACTGCAGAGCGTCCACTGGTGAGCAAGTGATGCAATGCAAATTTTTTCCAAATCAGTTTCAACGAAGTAACAAAATATCAACATCTTGAATGGGCTAAGGGTGAAATTGATTTCGGAGATGTGGACACACCATTAGGATCCATATCAGAAAAGACCTCTTTGAAGACCTTTTTCTTTTGTACTGGAAGTGAGCGGACATATGATTGTGCCTGCAAACACATCAATATAATAATTAAACTTGCGGTCCTGAAAATAGGCAGTAAGAGTTGTTTAATGGTATTTGCCTACATCTTTGCTTTGCATTTTCTGAACAAGCGCTGGTCTTGGTGTGCCTGTCATGCTGAGGATCTTCTTCAGCTGGTCAATACCTTAACATGGCGTTAAGGAACAGGCACTCTTTTAGTCGACAGATATATTTAAAAAGCAAGGAAATAGAAAGGATACTGTCACTGCCTGGGAAAAGCACCTCTCCTGTTATCATCTCAGCCAGGATGCAGCCAGCAGACCAAATATCAACTGAGAACAGAAGAACACAGCCTGGTGACAAAAGACTAGGTACAACAGAACAGAATATGACCGGTCCACAAAATAAGGTCACCTTGTACATAATGTTTTGGGTCAAAGGTCACCTGTTTGAGTATAATGCATCCAGTTGAAAATGACTTCAGGGGCTCTGTACCAGCGTGTCACAACATAGCCTGTCATCTCAGTTTCAGTGTGTCTAGCCAGTCCAAAGTCCAGGATCTAACATAGAGCGTCATAAAGCAGCCCACATTTCACGAGTGAAACAAATGATCATTTGTTCATAGTATTATTTGTAATAATGCAACATTATTTTGCGGGTCACTAATTCTATCTTTATTTACTTTAACTTTACTATGTTACCTTTAATTCACAGTTTTCATCCACTGCAAGGTTACTAGGCTTAAGATCCTGAAACAAGACATTGGTTTTCTCTGTCATTTCATCACGTATATCATTGAATGTGTTTATGCACATTCAATTAAGATTTATTGTACATACCCGATGAATGATCCCAGCAGAATGGATATACTATGGAAAGAAAGTACCAGTTACTGTTTAGACTAAATATCATTTAATTTTCAGTATCATCAATAAGCTGCATTAAAGGAACTTGGTGTATGATGTCTGTCAAAAAGAAGAAAGAAAAAGTTGTGAACAGAATGAAGGCAGACCTTGAGTCCTCGCAGTATCTGATAGAACAGGTATGTGATGACTTTGCTGGATAACTGTTTCCTCTTCATTATGTGCCCAAGATCCTGAGCGACAAACGGCATCACCATATAGCTAGGCAAAGCAGTGGAAAATGTAAGCATTTCAGTGTTACTGACATTTGTATTTGTCACTGTGTTTTTCTATTCTTTTCAGTAAAAACTGCATGGAGCACATAGGCTCAATCACACTAAACGGGCGGATTTAGTGAATTTGGCAAATTTTGGAATGGGCCCTATACATTTGCACACATTTACATTATACTTGCTATAAGGCCTGTATTTATAAAGCATTATACGGGTGTTTCGCGTACAGTACATGTTATAATGGGATTCTTTTATTTACATTTACTTATTTAGCAGACACTTTTATTATTTTATGCTGTAGACCAGGAAATAGCAATTGATTTACAGGTGAGTTACAAAAAGTAGCCGGAAGGATAAATAATTATATTACTTATTATATTTACTGACACAAACCAGTTTAAGCTACATTTCCGCTTCTAGTTGTCCACGTACTCTTTTTGATGCAGCTATAATTCTCAATAAATCTGTTTTTATTGATATGTTTGACTGTTTCAGTTAAAAATGAAATAGTAAAGTGTCGGCACTTAATGCGCATCTCTTGTATTAAAGCATTTTGGGGGCCCTTGGATTTCGGGGGCCCAAGGCAGTCGCCTACCTTTGCCTAATGGGTAATTACACCCCTGCACTCAAATACATCCACACATATGCATGCATGCTCTGCATCCTTCAGCCTGTCATGACAAGCATAAGATTTCTGCACAGGAATGCATATCTTGACACTCACAAAGTATCAAATTTCTCCAGTGTGGAATCAGGGGTGAAGACATTAAGCAGGCAGATCACCTACAAGAAGAAGAATATATTTGCATTTAGGATATGTTGTGATTCAGTTTATACCAAAAATGCGAGAATGGCACACATAGACAAAAATGTAACTTTGGTAATATCTTACTCTGAAGTCATATTTCTTTTATGCTTGCAGCTATATGTTTATTTGCTGATGTTAAAAAGCATTGCATCAATTGTCCTCTTAATGCTCTGAAGTCCATATTATACAAGCAGCAGCGTGAGGGATAATGTTTACTAAGCACAGAAACCGGTTTAAGAACATAAGGGAGGCTTTCACAAAAATAGTATCCTGAAATCTTTTCATTCTCTTTCAGTTGACAGAAGGATTATGAAACGACATACATACATAAAGCTCTGGTTTAAATGATAAATGCCAATTCATAAATTATACGTCTGTCAAGAAGACAGTAAGACACAATGTAAATAATACATAAACATACAATATTTGATGAAGGGTCTTCTCTAGGTTTAATGTCTTCCTCTTGTGAATTTGAGACTTACATTGTCGTGCTGGATGTGACGGAGCAGCCGGAGTTCTCTATAGGCACGTTTAGCATGGATCAGAGACTGGAATGGTCTGTATAGCTTTTTAATGGCCACCTTTTCATTTGTCTTCTGATCAGTTGCAGAACTGCACACAAGTTATCATTAGAAAGCTCATCACATGTTCAGTTAACATGAAATCAGATTTACATATAACAGAGGGATGACATACATGTCTTATAGCTAAACAATAAAATCTGTATTTCTTATATTCATTCATTATCATACTGGAGTCACAATTTTGAGATAAAAAACTGTTACAGAACTTGAAGTTCAATGGTTATTTTTTTCACATACAGTATGAGAAATAATGTTATGTCTTAAATTATGTGCATTTTACAGGTGCATGTTAAATCACGCATATTGAAATGAAACTGAAAAAAAAAAGAATATAATACCAATTTTTTTGCAAGGTAACATTTTAGGAGAAAATCGCATACAAGAGGAGGACTTTTATACTTTTATGTTTTGGGTCAAATTTAGATAAAGATTTATTTAACATTGCATAAAGTGCTCATAAGATCAAGGCCATGATTTGTTCTCTTTTTCAAATTTGACCTGTAGAGTTCAAAAAAATAATAAACAAATCCTGCTCCTACTGTGTTTTATAATATAATTCCAATAAAAAACAAATGAGGCATTTTCCTTCAATATATATAAATACTAATAGATAGGCATATATCCAATAACGCTTTCATTTTATTTGTATAATTCATTATCAGCTGTTGGAAATGGCATATATCTAAAAGACTTTGCTCATGACAGAAGAAAGCTATTGATTGAACCAGAGGCAGTATTTTGGGGGAATTTCAGTGTTATCAGCAAACATGCTGAAACCTGCCCCTCAGGTATGTGAGTTCACCTCTGTTTATTTCACCCAAGCCTCAAGCCTCAGATCTATGTCACAGATGCATATCATATGTTGCTAGTATTTCATGTGCATATTAAGCAACAGTAAAGTGTAGCACTAGATATTTCGTAAAAAAAACAACAACACAAATACATTATGCAAATTTAAATTCACTGCATATGCATTGCCTATTACCCTCCTTAATGTATATGTCAGTCTCTCTAATATTTGCCCTAAATTATTATTAAATATTGCCATAAACCCTATAGAAACTCCGCTTACATGTACAACAAAAACCTCCATTAACATATAACTCTTTCTACATGTTAAAAATCATTCAGCGTAATAGCCCCCTTACCACACTGTCCCATAGGCTCCAGAGCCAACGGACTTGAGAGAGGTGTATCGGTCAGGAACATCCCATGTAGTTTTCTGGATCTCCAGTCTGTGGAATCCCGCTCTCAGAGGTGAAGCCATGAGTGCGTCCACCTTACAAATATAACTCACTTTGCGTGTCCACTCCCGTCAAAGCGCACCGCTCGACCACTCGTATTGTTAACAGTGACCAAGGTGAGAGCCAGTCAGTCTCGCGAGGACACGCCCACCTCCACGCACCTTCACCGTCACGTGATTGAGGTGAGGGTCCTTGTTCTCTGCTCGTACAAAATAACAACAATTCTGATTGTAACAGTTGTTCTTTGCCTTCTGCGCTGAGTAGTGCGCTCCTGACTTCCGTCTGCTCTTGCTCCTCAACTAACAAAAATAGGTTTTCCTAAACTACCAGGAAGTTGAGGATTTTATTGACTACTGCCATAAAAAATTAAATAAACAGGAAGAATCTGAAAGCTCTTTGAGAGATATCCAGTTCCATCCCTTAAGGTTTTATAGTAGCCTAACTGTAGTAGGATAACCATTATGTTCGGTAAAAACAATTATATCAAATATTAAATAAAGATATTAGAAATAAAGATAGCCCTATTATTAATATATATTGGCCTAATATTTTAGTATTTTCTGATACAGTCTTATTATATGTTTTAAAATCACTGTATAAAATAATACATTTATGATGTATAAAAGCAGGTGAGTTGTTACACTTTTTACTTCAGCCCAAAATTCTTTGGGTCAGTTTGCTGCAGTGGGGCATGTTGTCACTCCATAAGAATGCAACTTCCCGTTAAACATCTGTTATAGACTGTATGCATATAGTTTTATGCAATTATACACTGCAATTTACATGTTAGAGGTCAGTTTTTATTTCATTTTTCAAAGGAATTAATAAATAAATTCTTAATTCTGCAAGAATGCATTAAAATGTAGTAAAAGCAACAGAAAAGACTTACATTTGTTCATCTATTTCAAATGAATGAGCTTGCAGTAAAGAATCCTCTTCTAAAATATTTCAAGATTTCTACAGAAATGCATTATTTCTAACAAAAATACTGTTTTCAGCACTGATAATAATAAATGTGTCTTTATCTTAAAATCACAATATTAAGATGATTTCTAAAGGATCATGTGACACTGAAGAATGTTATTATAGGTTTTAATATATTTTTTTTACATTATTGTTATTACTGTATTTTTATTACAGTCTCAAACAAAACTGAATATAGATCTGATGTCGTATCACTAACCTCACAAACTTTGATCTTCAGAAATGATTATTTCATCTTCACCAGAGCATGCTGTATTACCCCGGTAAACTCCTCTTTCTAGGCAGGCTGATTAAAAATGCTTTTGTGCTTTTACTTTCTGTCGACGATCAGATTAGAGCTTATAACATCAAAAAGGGTATTGTTATGGATCTGTGGGACTGTGACATTTGAGGCTGAGTGATAATGTGTGACATCCAGCAGAACCATAGAGCAAAGTGTGAGCAAATGAGCAGAAGAAAAGACATGACACTGATTGCTGTCATAGTTAGCAATGGTGATTGTTAGAATCATCCAGATAATTCCCAAATAGGCCTACGTTGACATTGCTGTGGATAATATGACTCATTGTTATTTGTCAGAGGTCATGAGGCTTTGGGAAATGTTAGTATGAGCTGCATGTACAATAAATGGTGAATTAAATGGATAGTTCACCCAAAAAAATGAAACTCACATTGTCATTATATTGTCATTTACATGTTATTCCTGCAAAACAGAACAGACGACAGTGGACCTAAATGACTTTCATTGTATGGACAATAAATACATAAAACATATACAAGATAACAAGATCATAACAAGATGTAATGTTTGTCAGACAGCATTTGTCAAGTAAGGATTGGTCGGAAAGGTTTTAAAGGCGGGATTTAGCAAAAGGTCAATTCAGAGGTGGTTTAGTTAAATGTGTTTTCCACATACAGGTGTTACATCAAACAGAGGCAGTGTTTGCAGATTCCACTTCTTTTGGCTTTGGTGTGTAAGAAAACACTGGATTGCAGAGGAATAAATAGACGCTCTCACAGTAGGTCAGAGGTCAGCGAATTCCTCAAGGCAGAGAAGTTTCCACACATTCAAACAGCAAAAAAAAAGTAATTTCATGTATCATATTTCTGTCACCTCTTTCAGTTTTTACTGCTTTACTGACTGTCTTGTGCTTTATAATGGTATGTACAAAACACTAGGTTTCCATTATCATAACTTACATATGCCGTCAATTATTATGATAATATAATGTAACTACAGTGTCTAGTCAACATCTGTTGTCAGCGAATTTCCCCATTAATGTAAAATGTCTTTTCCCCAGCCAAATTTATAACATTCAAATCTAAAATCAAAGGCCTAATTCTAGGGCTAATTAATGTCAAGTACCTATCCTAACGTTCACTGGAATAAAAAAAGGCAACTATCCAAGTACATACTGCATGTCTGTAGACGAAGAAATAGAAAATACCCTTCTGTTTTAAAAAAATTAATTGAATATTTTGACAACAGTGGCCTCTTCGGGTTGTAGGCAGCATTACAAGTCTTAGGTGAAATGAATCCCTGTATCTTTAGGCGTTTTGATCGTTTTATTTATCTCAGTTTAGTTTTTATAGATTAATTAAATGCCATCTTAAGGAGGTTTGAAAAGAGTAAATTGGTTTGTGTGTGCACGTGAGTAAGAAAATCAATCTTGGCTGCAGGTCTCTTTGTACTCAGAAAATGTCCATAACAGCACCACGCATAATTTTCCAAATATTCCCCATTCCATCTGTGATTTTCAAAGCAATGAAACTGTTCTGATATGATCAAATAAACATTATGTGTTTGTGGAAAAGCGTAAGGCCTTGATGTCGGTTTACTTTGAAGGTGTGGAGGAGACTGCCCATGGGGCGTATGCAGGGGTGACAGGGGATTGGTTGTATTTTTGTGATACCCACTGTGAGGTGAAGAGGGATTGGTCACATGATGGTGATGCTGGATGAGAGGTGTGGCGCGACTGGGTGTGTTTTCATGAATGTGTTTGTGTGTTCTTTCTTTGGCATACTGTGAGCTCCCACCACACGGACACACCCACTCAAACAAACACCTACTCTACACACCCACCATCTGTGTGTCCATGAGCATATACTCTCTCCCTCTCTCTCTCTCTCTCTCTCTCTGTCACACACATGCAAATACTGCCAAAGGTAGAATATTTGAAACAATAAAAATACAATTTCCCAAATAAATAAAATGATTTATATATGTGTGTGATTTAAATGAATATCCTGCCATTTTTATGTTTCATATGCTATTTTGCATTTCCTGTCAGTTTCACGCTTTGTTTGGATTGATAGTTAGTCCAAACATGACCTTTGACCCTATCACCCCCTCTATAAAGCTTAAACTGATTGATAGACAGACAGATAGATAGATATTCACAAAAATGTAGTCTTGATCTTGATTGTCCTTGTCCTTTATTTATTTATCATGCTTATTATTAGTAGTAGTATTTCAATAGTCCTTCAAAAGAAAATCATGGTCAACTGTGTTTAGGGTTTAAGGGTTTTTTGATTGTTTTTTAAACTCACTTCACAGAAACAAAAGGCACTAAGACAAACCACTAAACAGACAAACAAATGCATGCTACACTGTTTTAACAAGCAAAAGTTATATATATATATATAAAAAAAACAGCAGACAGGGAATCTTTGAAAACGTTTGTAGATGAATAAACATGGCTGTTTTTGTCTCCTGTGTATGGACTAGGCGATGTCTGAAGCCCAGCCCTTTTCCATCAGCGGCCGCCGGGTCGCACTCTCGGACAATAACGCTACTGTGACGCTCACCTCCCGTTATTCCTTTCCAAATACACGCAGAGCCGCGGATGATAGACAAGAGACGGGCTTCCCGGAGTCTGCGCTGCTAAAAATACACAGGCACGCGTTTCGCTTACTAGTTTTTAGGAAACCATTCTTTGTGCGGAGACGGACAGCGAGGGACAAACACACGTGTGAGCACCGGCGGCCAGCAGCAGCGCTCCCGGTGAAGTTTATAGACCTGCGGATTAATCGGATTCAAATCACTGCGAGTCTGCGCGAGGCGAAGAGAAGCGAAGCGGGGTTGTTCCAAACAAGAGTTCAACGCTTTGAATGCAGGTAAGAAAATAATAATAACTCTTGGGGTTTTATACTTTCTGGTGTTGCGTGCTAGGTTTAACCTGTTATTAATTGTGTACGCCGGAGTTATATAGTGCACTTTAACAACTTCTGTGGAAGCTGGGTGCTGATGAATTAACCCAATGAAGGGCCACATAAGTTTGACATGAATGTCTACATGTGTCTTTTGCAGTGTAATAGTGGATTTCGCTTAAAAGCGCCCATTTGTGTGTATTCTAGATGTGTGTGATTATAACAACTGTTAGTGGTGTCTGTGTTGTCATGTTGATGCTTTATTTAGCTCGTTCAGACTCTGAGGTTGCAGCTGGAAAGGGATTGTTTGGACTGTCATATTTGAATTCTGTGTTTTATGTTTATGCTGGTTGTAGGATTACATTACATTTCTAATTTAGTGTTTCAGGTTTGATATCACACTGCCTAGATACATCACCGTGATAAACTTTTAAAAGTAAAACTTGTAAAGTAAAAAATAAGGTAATAATAAAAACAACTATTAATAACAATTTAAATAATTTATATGAAGATAAGGACATGGTGCTGCGGGCCCCTCATTCATTCTATGGGTGCCTCCATGTTTACTTCAGCCATGCATAATACTACTATACTAGGTTTATTTTATATAGAGCTATTGGCTAGTACTTAATAAATACTCTAAGTGAGTGACAGTGACTAAGTGTTTCAGTGTAAAGCGGCAGCAGCTAGTAAATCTTCATGCATCCAGGCCAGTTGGTGACAGTACAGAAAAAGTTACAGAGTGCACTTTTAATAGTAATTCACTGATACATAAACTCCCTGTGCCTAATTAGTTGTTGAAAAGTGCTTTTAAGTGCACTTTAAAGCAGTCACGACAATGATTATTTGTTATTATTTTATTATGTTCTTTGAGGTTTATTTAATTTTTTTATAAATATATTTTTATACCAAATAAATTTGTAGTAAACTCATTCTGAACCTCTCTCTAAAATGAATTGTTTTTAAGCAGCCACTGTTATGATTGGCTAATGTCATCGCACAGAAAACAGAGTTTTGACAGCATAAGCAAAAAAAAAGTAATTTCCAGACAAAGCATTATTAAATTTGCTTACAGTTTGTAATTTAGCTGCAGTCAGATATAGTACAGCTTAATCTCTCAACAAATGTTTCTTTGTGAACTCTTTATGAAACTGTGTCTCGTTTACAAAACAAAATGCTTCGCTTAATCATCTGACCCAATCCGGGGTCCTACGAATAATAAACTATTCACTTGTTCTTACACTGGGATCATTCTGATATCTATACAAGACGCGAAAAAGCTGTTTGAAGTATAGACTATATGTATCCTGGATCCAGTGTAGATAAGATAGCAGCAGTGATTGGTTTGCTTTTTGGCAATATGCCAAAAGATTAAGCAAAATTGGATTTCTCATGACTCTTTAAAATGTTTGATTTCAGCTGGATTAAAGTAAGAATCCGTCTTCTTAAAATGTTACGTGAATGCTTTATTGTGACTGAAATCAGACCAGTCCAGTTGGACTACAGACCTGGATAATGCTTGACTTTATGTATCCATGTAGCTTACCACCCAAAAACCTGCTGTAGTTTGGTTAAATGGTGATCCGTGAAGAAGGTGTGAGGTACAAGGGTTGTTTAATGAGCGTGTGTTTTAAGAGGTCATGAATCTGCCTCCGAGCATCTGTTGCCTCATGCTGCATTCTTCGTCTGTGTGAGTGTTTCGTCGTGGCAGGAGGTCTTAAGATGCCTTTTTGAACCATAATGTGCAACCATAATGCAGTGGCATTAAGTTTTGAGGTTTTACTGGGTGGAATATTAATGTATATTTTACAACTTACAACTATATTTTATCAAGTTATATAATGCTGATTTACCAACCTACTTGAAGTACCTTAAAATGTACCAATAATAAAATGGGAGGTAAAATAGAAACCACATGATTAAACCACTCTGATGAAAGAGGTATGTCCAAAAAATGAGCAGTACTTGTATATAGACAATTCACAGGATTATACAAAGAAAAAGACCATTATGTTGGGGTTTTTTTTGTAAAGAAATGTAAACTGCTTGCCTGTAAACAGTAGATTAGTTGTATCTTGATTTGTATCTCAGAAAACACACTGTAGCATGATTATAACTGTGCATGTACATATTTAATGTGTGGCTGATGGCATCACCCCTCCCCCTATTAAGGAAAAACAAATGTGATGAGCAAGTTCAAATACTCCCACACTCTCAGCAAATGTTATTTTGTTGCCAGATCTCGAAGGGATACATGTGGGGAAAACCATGTTGGACTTGATTGTCTATTTCACTTTTCATACTCTCTAAAGACTTTTTATCTTCATCTGTATTTGGCCAACAACTCAAGCACATCTTTAGTTTTTTTCAGGTAAAAATGAGCATATTATTCAGTAGTATCTCATAAATGTGACCCATCCCTTATTTGGGTACTCCATATCTACCCATGAAGGAACACATAAAGGTTCAGTTTACTTTACATGTGCATTTGTACTGTTTTATCTTCGTCATCATCTGCACAAAGATGTGAACGTCAAGCCAAAAATGTTGCGGCCTAAGTCAAAAATGCTTCTCTTGTTTCCATCTCTGGCCGCCTTGTATTAGCTGAAACCTTGCTCAAAGATGGCCATCTGCTCGCCGCTTTGTAGTTTCCTTCAGCACAATATCAGATTAACCCCTCACCTCATGTTCTATGGGAGTGTGGTGTGGAGCAGAACGGGACGGTTGTAGCATTAAACCACGGGTCTGGTGGGTGTTGGCCAGGGCTAACAGGTGGTAGCAGACATAGATCCTGAAGTCCTTAAATACTAGTCTGTGTGTTCTTCGCATATAATTTCAACTTGTGTTTTGTGATATTGATTATGTCAGTTAAGTTCCAGCAATTGCATCAGAAATTTAAATGTTCTGTTAAATAGTGTGGAGATAGAAAGTTTGAGGTACAATTTCTTTTTAACCGTGTGTGTTTCAGGATGTCATGAATATGCTTTTCAGCATCTGTTGTTTTGTGGCAGAAGGCACTGAGCTAGTGATCTTGTACATCTGCACTATACTAGGAACACAGAGCAGATTTAGTTATTATACAATGTTAGGAAATCGTAATATTTTCAACTTAGAATAAGTTAGATATATCCAGATATGTGGATTTATTCTACTTGGGTTCGGACATGTTAATGGTTGCGTTGATTTGTTTGTGAAAGTCGTATGACATCAGGCTTTTCTTTACACGCACAGACTTGTGTTTCTTTACAAATACAAGGGCTTGTGAAACCATGACATATTAGGGAATTAAAAATTGTGGTTTCCAGGCCAGGGTAAGCCATACAAATGCATTCTTATAAAGTCATGTCAAAGAGTGAATAGGAATTTTGAATGGTGATGTTTATCTCTAAAATATTTTAAGCAATCCCTATGACATGATTAAAAAATGACTGGGAAGTTCTAGAAAGTCACTGGTTAAAGTATGTGTAAAACCTTAAACAGGCATTCTCCTTTTCTTTATTTCCTTGCATTTTTAACATTTTTGCTTCGTGGTATTTCTGTCATTGTTTTTCTGAACCAGAGTTATGATTTCCAAACCCACACATAGAAGGTTACACACCCCAGAACTGCAAAATGGAAAGTAGATAAATAATATTTAGTGTTTACAAGGATGTGTGGGAATGTGGAAAGAACCTTGAGGAACAAAATAAAAGAACATGATAAATCTTTCTGAATTCTAATGTCATGCCAGTGCTGCCATGGCAAGGTCAGTTTCCTCAAAGCTGTGGGTCATACCGCGAGTAATCTGAGGATGGGTTAGAAGATCAGGTACCCGCTAATAAGTCTGGCAAACAGATGAAAGCTTTAAAAGAGTTTTGAAATGGACTTGCTCTTTTTATTGTTGTTGTTCAGGTCAGCATGACCCACTGTCTACCAGAACAGAGAAGCTCTTAAAAACTTTCAAAGTGTATTATTACCACCATTATTATTTTAAAAATGAAGCTTGCTGTATGGATTAGCATGATTATCAATTCTAAAGAATGTGATGTAATTAAATATATTTAATTCATGAGTGAAGCGCGGCACTGTTTTCTTTTACACACGAGCAGCTCATGATCCAGTGAGCCTTTCACAGTAAATGCTGCTTAACATGAGCTCATCTCTGCTTGTGTTTTAAGTTTGGGACATTTGGAAATTAAGCATCGTCCATTGCCGATGGCCGATAGACATCATGATGCTGAACCGGCATCGCGATCCTCCGCCCCGACCACAGCAGCAGCAACCAGATCGCGAAAAACACACTTAACATATGGTTTATTATTAAATCGAGCGCACCAATGATGCTGGCGAGCGCGCTAAATCATTTCCGCGAGAGGAAAACAGATGTACATGTGAAGAAACGGGGGCCGCGAGCTCATTTCAAACCCTCGCGCGCGCTTGATATGTCATTCCTGCGCTCGATCTTCTCTTACCTGCTCGCGTTATTTTTGTCAGTCGTGGTGCGGGGCTTGGTGTTTTAGTTACAACCCTTCAACTCAGGTTTGTAATGAGAACTTTTAAAATTACATCATATACATCATATTTTTTTAAAGAGTTAGTTCACAGAAATATTCTGTCATTAATTACTTGTGTTGTGTATGTTAAGACAACATGAACACAAATATATTTTTGATGAAATCTGAGACCCTTCATAGGAACTGAAATGTTCCCAGACTGTAGTAAGAACATGTGTTCATGTGACATCAGTGGTTCAGCCATATTATATCATTATTTTACGAGGCGATTAGCGACAATTTACACGCATGTGTCATGGTACTCTCATGAACGGTGTAGGGTTGTGATGTGTGGCAGCACCGTTATTATGCATTATGTTATTTGCTTTTCGTTTTGAAACTCTTCCTTCATTGTCTTGTCTTTTTCACCTTACTGTTCTTGTCAGTCAGTTTGAATCAGCTCGACTCACTCGAAGAGTTGTTGAATTAAAACGTTTTCCCATAGCTTCGTAAATTATGGTTGAACCACTGATGTCACATGGACTATTTTAACAATGTCCTTTCTACTGTACCTTTCTGGGCTGTGATCGTAGTTGTGTTCCTGTGTATGGAGGGTCAGAGAGTTCTCAGATTTCATGAAAAATATCTTAGTTTGTGTTCTGAATGTGAACAAAGGTCTTACAGGTTTGGAACGACACTGAGTATTTAATAACAGAATTAACGTTTTTGGATGACATTTTCCTTTATGTTTCTGAAACTATAAAAGCATAATGGTTTGAAACGTTTGAAAAATAAATGACGGTATAAATATTTGTTTTGTAAATTTACAGGTCTGCAACAAAATTACATTTTACAATATTGTTAATTTTTATTTTATAGTGAACTATTAAAATATTATAGTTCATTAGATTATTTCCTATTAATAAATATTGTTGTACTTTTTTCCCAAATTGCTCAGCCATACAACAAGCACAGCTAACAGGGAAAAATGTGACATTGTTTTGCACGAAAAAATGTACTTTAAAGGTTTAAATTATTCACTAACTTTCACATATTTCTCACAGTCAGAATTGTGTATTGAAGACTGAAATAATGTTGTTACCTTTTTGAAACCATGCCAGTGTTGTCTTTGTGTGTGTGTGTGTGTGTGTGTGTGTGTAATAACAGAAAGCCCACCCGGGACTTCTCATTAGTTTTGGTCACATGTATAAAGGCCCTGCATACCTCTCTTTTCTTCCTCTTGGGTACACTTGTACACTAACCACCCTCAGATTAATCAATCAATCACTTTTATTTATATAGCGCTTTTAACAATACAAATTGTAGCAAAGCACTGAACATTAAGAGAACAAATAAGAGAGCATAGTGATGGTAATGTATAATGACGAGATTAAAGTATTTATTTATTAAATGCAGAGACCGTCTATATATTCAAAATTAGGTGCCCCCAACTGAGCATGTCAGATTAGCTCCCACACGATTTTTTCTGTATTATTTTAATCCAGTAAAACGACACTCGTTGTATTATTTACTATAATTATATCTTCTTACCCCATTCTTTAAGAGAGATGATCTTCTGAATATATATTTTGCGACTTTATACACGTCTGTTCTCAATGCCCTGCTGAGAAGCTAAACCTCAAATGCTAGGCTAGTGTGCCAACATCCATCCTAGCTGTGCCATGGCCATAAATAACCCTTTTTATTAGCACACAGTTGTGTGTTTACTTTGCCAGAGTGAGCTTTTCCTGTATATTTTATCTAGACTGGGGCCAGACAGAGGCCCTTACAGGGCCTGAGATTAAGAAGCGTGCGGAGGTGTTGCCTGTGCTAACGGGCGAGGACAGTTGTGACTAACATGATCTCTTTGGGCTGGATGATTGCTTATTCTCGGTTTATTTGAGTAAGTGTTGAATGTGTAAAAACACTTTTGCTGTCTCCTACTCACACATACTTGTCACTTTGCCTCCCATTGACCCCCCCACACACACACACTCAAGTACACTGAAGTTTCTCCCTGGGATAGCAAGTGTGGCAAGTTGTTGAGCTAAAAATATTAAGTGGTGCATATGTGCCGTGACAGAAGCGCGCTTTCTGGTGGAGGCCATGTATGGAGATTTTACGTAAGGTTTTGGTGAATCTGGAGAGCATATAATTTCTCTAATCTAACACCAGACTAAACTTTTCATTCTGTTTATATTTTTATTTTTTGTCCACTCTTAACTTGTCCTGTTTCTTTGCCTAAAATATAAGCCACATTTCTTCTTTTGTTTTATTTCTCTTTTCCTGTGACATTTGACTTTGTAAAAAAGTAGTTCATCTGTTTTTTTTACTCACCCTCACGCTGTTCCTAACTTTTTTTTCTTCTTTTTTTTTTTTACATAGAACAAAAATTAATGTGTTTGAAAAGTTGGTTAATTTCATAAACAGAATAAAAATAACTGTTTATTTGGTTCTTAAGTTCAAGTCTGTCTCCTTTACATTTACAACAGCTGACTGTAAGGGAGTGTGATCACTGAATAATGATTAAAATTGAGCTTTTTCTATTAAAATATGCTGGTGTATAAATTTTATATAGATAATTTTTATGTTAAAGGGGTCATGAATTTTTTCAATGTTATCAATATAATAATGTTATCAAGATTTTCACATTAAAAAGATAGTAATTTAGAAATAACGGGATTCAACATTATTGTTATTGTTAGTCCATTAAAGATGGTTTCTGCGTAAACCTGCATTTGCATCTCTTGTCATTTACCTACTGTGTGCAGGAATCAGTGGGTGGGGCTAAACAGGCAGTGATGTAGAAGCAGGTGTTGATGATTTCTTGCGGAGACACTGTTTAGATATAATATTTCATAATAAAGTGGCACATATCAAAAGCTGTCGTTTTGAGCTCTGAAACTTACAGGATGTTTTTATAGTACAGTGACCTTTTGTGTGCCAGATTTTTTTTTTTCAGTTCATGGCCCCTTTAATATTTGGAGCTTAATGTTCAGTTATGAGAAAGAGCTGCTTGAAGTTGTTTTTAATTTAAAAAAAAATTACTGTGTATTCTGTCATAAACATGAATAAAATAATGACAGAATTCTCATTTTTGATGTCATGTGGTGATTTGACACGCGCCACTTGCCTTTGTCCCCTGCAGAGCTTTGCCAGCCATATAAAATATGGCTCCTGATAAATACAGTAAGCTGGGTTTGTGTCACAGACAGGCAGCCTGACATGACAGCTGCATCTGCTCTCCTTTTGCCTAATCCATTAGCTGAAATGTTACAAGCCACTGGAGGGGGTTTGACCTGGGGTCCTTTTGACAATATATTGGCTTTATCTGTGGACATCCGCACAGTGACTCACATATTTGTTTGGGTGAGAGGATATTAGCTGCGACTACTGAAGCTAAGCAATCGTACCAGAGATGGACAACGACCTTTAGCTGTGCAGCAGCCCGGAGCGAAAGAACAGGCAGTTATTGGGACAGGATTTCAGTTGCATTATACTGTATTATTGTGTACATTCTTATGTACATCTCTTGCTGAAATACACTGTGTTTAGAACGTGAGCTTTATACATTTGAGTCGGAGTTGAAATTCATGCAAAAAACAATTATTGTTACGACTTTGATTTCACTGGTGTCATGTATCAGCGGTATAGTTCATTATCTGTTTACCTCTGCTAGTTAGTTAATTGCTCACAGACCCCAGTGCAGATGGCAACAGCTAGTCCATCTGTGCAGCTAGCTTCACTCTATTGTAATTGAATGTCTTTTTGAAAATTAAGATTTTGAAGCTTTAAAGTTGAAGTGGCATGCGTTAAGCAGGATAACATAGCAAGGTATATCAACAATTTCGATTTTTTTGTAAAAAGGTGGCTGAATATTTTTTGTACAGGCCTCCTGCTGTTTTAAAAACAAAAACGATGTAGTACTATTTATCAGTGCGTTATCCCAAACACTCCCCTTGCTCAACCAAACAGATACTGTAGTAGTAGTCAAATGCATGCAAGTTGGTGAGCCTGAAGTTGACGTATCAGACTGCTCAAGTATACAGCAATGTTGTTGAAAAGCGCGACAGTGCACTTTCAGAAAAAAGGCTGCTAATGAAAAGCTATATTTTGTGCCTTATTAACTACTAAAAGGTGCATTTTAGTATTTTAAAAGTACAGATTTCTGCCTAAAGTGTACAAAGTAGTACCTAAATTATATGTATTAGGACATTTTGGAAGGGTACCACCACATTAGTATATTATGAACAAATTCACTATAATTTTAGTTGCACCACATGACATTTTACAACAAACTGACCTTGCTATGTCATAGAAATGTCAGATTATCTCAAAACAATCTTTTTTATTATAATATCAAGTGCATAAAACATTTAAATCATATATAAGGCAGTTTTTCTATTATAGTATATAGTATATAAGGCAGTTTGTTGAAGTGGGAACATTTTAACAGTGGCTGTAATAACCTTTTATGGCACAATTATTCAAAAGTACATTACATTAAAATCTAGTAAATATGTAAATACAGAGTGCGTGTGTTTCATAAAATGCTCCTCTCTAGAGTTACCTAATCATATATTGAGATTGAATGGCTTTACTGAGGTGATACTTTTTATTGTGTTAGTTAGCTGTATTTATTTTAAGCCATGACCTAATCAAAATAGCAGTAATAATTAATTGTAATGCACAATGAAAAAACAGATACCTATACAGTATTCCAGTAGCCTATATACACTGTATACACAAAGTAGACATTGACTCAGTGAAGAAGCGTCATTGCAAAAAAAGCTAATTAAACGTTGATCAATTACTTCAGCCCTCCTAAATAATTTTTGTAAATATTATCAGTTGCTGAATAATAGTGACTATCGACTCGTGATGTATGCATGTAACTTTTAATGTGTTTTTAAAGAAATGAATAGACCTGAGCAAAAAAAAGTGCCACGTCATTTGATCCTTACACTGTGGTGCTTTCAAAATTGCTGTGTATTAGAGGGGTCAAATGTCAAATTCTGACTTAGCCAGTAGAGTTCAGGGTGTTGGAAAACCTAATGGCTCGCACTTCATTTTCCAATGCGCAAACCCAAGCTAGAAATGCATGCAAAAGTGCAAATTGTCATTATTCCACATGCATGAGTGAATTACTCGTAAGGAAATAGCAGTGCGATTTAACACAGTCTTCCACGCTTATAATGGCTTTAAATGTGGTTAGTTTGCACTCAGTTCCACTTGCAGGCACCGCAGTACAGTAATACAAGCTGGCTGAGTTAACCTTATTTGGCAGGAAGCTGTAAAAGATCTATGCCATGGTTAAAATCAATGAGGCCAAACTATTGCATGGGTAACAAGCCCTTTTCAAGCGTCCATCCCGAGCATCTGCCCCTCACTTCAATCACACCCTTAGAGAGAAAGGAGGATTACACCTCTCAATGCAGAATCACCCCCATCCTTCCCCAAATCTCAAATGATTGGGATAATGAAGAGAGAGGAGGGGGAAGAAAGAGATGGTGGGAAGCCAGGCTGACTCGACACACCCCTCCCCTCCGGTTATGCCTGCTCAATAATCCCTTAATCCCATTGGACCTGGGAATAATTCTGTTTGATCAACCGATCAATTTATAACTGCCTCTTCATCCGTGTTTCACATAGCTGAGGACAGAGCATTTAAGGAATTCGAAGACCGCTGGAGCTCGCCAATAGTAACAGACACGGTTACCTAGTCATTAAAAAGCATGTTACTAGGCCCTGTTGTGCCATCTCTAAGGTTCCTAATATCATTTTAAGAGTCTCAATAGGTTTGCATGCATTCAAAGTCAAACAACGCTTTTGTTTTCTAAAAATATGCATTTAATATCACCTCAGCAGTTTTCAAACAATAATAATATTCATTGTGTCTAACCACCTACTCTGCTCTGATTGGTCAGATGGCTCAGTCTGTTGTGATTGGTCTATCACGTCTTAAGTCGCTAGGTTATATTTTTAGCAATGGCCAAAAATACATTGTATGGGTCAAAATGCAAAATTTTTCTTTTATGCCAAAAATCATTAGGATATTAAGTTAAGATCATGTTCCATTAACACATTTACTGTAAGTATGTTAGTGCTGTCAAATGATTAATACGTTTTTGTTTACATAATATATTTGTATGCGCTGTGCATATTTATTAAGTGTATATATATATATATATAAATACAAACACATGCATGTATATGTTTTATGAAAATGTTATTTTTATATATTAAATATATTTACATATAATGTCAAATATAAGAAAATAAAAATATAAATGCATTTACATGTAAATACTTTCTAAATATATACTGTGCATGTGTGTTTTCATATAAACATAATAAATAAACGCATATTATGTTAAGAAAAACTTTTATTTCAGATGCAATTAATCGCGATTAATCGTTTGATTCAAGATTTTCAAATAGTTATACATCTCAGCCAAATATTGTGCATGCATCAATGGAAAGTATATTTATTAAGTGTTGAAATTTTGAAAAATGTACATTTGTATGATGTGGTTTTTATGGACCATAGTTACATGTCTATTGCCATATTTCTGTATTTTGAACAAAAATACTTTTTTCTTTAGCATTATTTGTCGTTTTTCTCAGTCTGTGCACATCGAATGTGTAAAAGAAAATATTTTAGCATTAAATCGCCTACTTTGCTTGAGTATAAAAAAATAAAAGCATGTTAAGTTTGCTTATGTAACAAGTTTCAGTAAGTGTACAGCTGAATTTAGTGCTGAATGAAGGGAATGTGTTCTTGGATTTGGAGTTGGTTCAAAGGCATTTTTTGCCGAGAGGATGTTCCAGCACTTCTCATCTCTAATGCTGTGCTCAAAGTAACATCATGGAGTGAAATACTTTCACAAAGCCTCCAGCATACATCTGATTTGATTCTGTTTTCATTGAAGGATTCTTAAACTAATCTCTGCCTGCCCGAGTTTCAAAGTAAGCAAAGAAACAGTTTAGCAAAAAAATTTTTGTTTAATTTATTTGTTCATGACCCTCAAAATGCACAAATAAAAAATCATTAAAAAATGAAGAAGATCTTTGCAATGATGTTGCAAATGTCTGGCGCGTGTCAGCCTTGGCCAAAGAATCATTCCTTGTCTTTAGAGTGTTACTGTTTCTACTTTATTGCAGATTTAGCTAAGTCCCACACAGACGGGTGAAAAAGTGAATGGATTTCCTGACAAGAAATTAAACTAAACATACTCCTAAATGAAGAAACTATGCGTTCCTATGCCAGGCCTGTGCCTTCGGGGCATGAAGTGATTTTGTAAGCATTTCCCATGGTCTTAATCTGCTGTGTGTCGTTATTATGGGATAGTGACAGCAGTGTTCAGCTGATAGAATTAGAGTGAATTTCTGAGGTCTGTCATCGTGGCTGTATACTCTTTCATTTGATTTTGCTGCGGTCACATTTTTATGAATGTCTTTTCATGAATATGGTTTTGTGATTATCCCTCCTAAATAAACCTCAAATTCAGTCTGTGTGTTTCACGGTTTGCTGATTTAAAAGTAATTTTGAATTTATTTGAATGTTATGTAAAAAAAAATATATATATATATATATATATGCATGCTTTCACTGTGTTAACATTGTCTTTAAAATTGCAAAAGAAAGAAATACAACATAATAAAAAATATTATAAAACAATAATAATAATAATACATTTATAAAATGAATTATAAAAAATATATATATTTGATATTGGTTTTTTTTGTTTGCTTGTTTGTTTTGGTTTTAGTTGTTAATATTTTATTTTTCATTTATTTGGACAAAGTTACAATTTAAACACACCATGTTTCAGCCAAAGTTTTTTGTATGAGTGCGTATGAGAGCACTTCAGTCATACTTCAGTGTAGTAGCTACTACTTCAGTGACTCTGCAATAATCAATAGTAGCTATTTAGCACACAGTTTCAGAGTGATGTCATTAATCAGTAATCAACCCAGTGTGTTCCTACCAGAATTAATTAAATTGCACGAGCCCTTTACAGAGGCATGCTGCATGTCATTATGTGGATGCAAAGAGTTGTTGTTTTCCTCCTCCACAGATGGAGCTGTCCAGGCCGAGGCCTCCTCAGCAATCCTGATGATTACACTGAACCAGGAGAGTGGCTTTAAATTACTGTGTTTACTGGCTTCGTTTTGCTCCATGGACCATGAGAAGCCTCCTCTGAAAGATCCACTCACTGAGTTTAGTGTTATGGTGGAAGAGGGAAAAATAAAGATGGTGGAAAGGGCAAGGTAGAGATTTTCATGGCCTAACTGCTGAGCCTTGTAATTAAGTGGAGAAGTTGGCTGAGGACTCGGGATGTTGTTTGTTCCAGCTTTGGTCAGTAAAGAGGAAATCGCTGCAAGCCATGTTATGAGCACTGAGAAGCATGTTATCTTCAGCCGCTTCTTGGCCAGCGCTGTTTCATGCGGCGATATCTCTGCACTGTTTATATCTTAGAATTACATTTCAGTAAAACTGTCTTTGCCTTGTTGATTTTCTCTTAATATGTTTAAAAAAGTATGTCATCCTAATCTGAGACCTATGACATTGCTAGATGTTGAAACCATACAGAGACAGAATCTCGATGAGCACTGACATCTGTTTCGCTTCATGCACACAGCCTCTTTAGGATATTCTCTGTCCATGTGTCTTGTTGTGTAGACAGATCGGTATATATTTTAAAGGACACGCATATTAAATATGTGCACGCATGACCTGTATGCTTACAAGGGAGAGTAGCATTATGATAACACAGACAACTCCTGTACTAAAAACACACACTAAAGTTTGGGCTGAAAGTGTGTGTTTATATACATTTTTGTGTATGTGTGTGTGTATATATA
>JAUMHP010000080.1:5342557-5360528 GCA_032361065.1 Enteromius trimaculatus
AAATTTGGTTTGAAAATGGTATTAAAAAGTCTTAAAATGTCTTAAATTTAATTTGGTCAAACCTGCAGACACCCTGCTGTTATACGTCATAATCCATTGTCACTAGCTCCTTACGTTACGTCCGAGGACATGCGCCGATGTTTATCACAAATTCCAAGATGTCGCTGTCAGTCATAGCAGTTGTGTGGATTGCAGTGATTTTTTTTTTTACATTTGTCTTCAGCAAATCACGTGAGAAGAAGATGTATATTTATATATAAACGTTTCTTTACAGAACATCACCGTAAACACAAACACAAGACCGACGGTAATATACATATAATGAAAAATTGTCATAAAAATCCTTATTAATGGCAAAAATGACCTACACTTATGGGTCTGCTTGCTTGAGTGAGCAGCCATGTTGGGAAATTCTATTAGCCCTTCGTTTGAAGTGAGGTCCTGAAATATCTTCGTTTGGAGGGCTATCTAGCCCTTCCCCTTCCCGTTCCCCCTACCCCTCCAACCAAAAGAGAATTGAGACACCCCTACACGTGAACGCGCCAAAGGGATAGGGGAAAGTGTAGGGGTAAGGGGTAGAAATGGGATTGGGCCTTAATCTTACTAATGTGAACTGAACCTCACATGTTCTGCGTATTTTCTATCTTGTATCATATTTACCAGGCTTTAAATTTTATGTATGATTGTGTGAACTGTGATTGGTTGTTTTACATATAAAATTAGTTTTTGATGGGCTTTTGTGTCCAAAATTGGAAAGCACTTTCTCGATCTGATCTCTATTTTATTTTTTTTATTCAATTGGGAAACAGAGTTTTGTTTTGTTAAACAAGTTAACTACATGTTTTGTTTAATTTTCCAAGTACAGTACAGCCGTTCACATTTTTCCCACACCAGTCTATTATTATGATAAAATCTTAGGCAAATTTCAGATAAACCCATCCTTAAACGGCAGATTGAAAGAAAACAAACTGTGGTTGATCACTTTACATGTTGGTCAGATGGTCTTAGTTCCTGTCCAAGTAGGCGTTTCTTGGCTTGAATAAGCTGCAATGTGGACCAGATTGTATTCCATTTAATTAAAGCGCTTGCTAAACAAGACTACTAGATATGTGTTTTATCTGCTTAGTAGTGCCTTTTTCACATTTTATGCAGTTCTCTTGTGAATATAGCAGCCGTTCTTCTCTTAAACCCCTCTGAAATCCATTTAAAGCAGGGATCTCCTCCATTTGCTCTGCTCTGCAGGAGTCTGCTACTAGATTGGGTCGTTGTTGGTTTTGCTGTTGCTTTTGGCTCCCAGTGCAGTTACACTGTTTTGCCAGCTGTGTGCCGTCTTTTGTTTTTGCTCCTAGCATCACGTGCTGGAGATTCAAGGAAGTGTTTTCTCAACGTGCCAGCAGTTGCTACAATCTGGCTCGCATCAAGGAAATGAGCCGTATTTCAGAAGAAAGACGTTTGATTAGCGTCCATTTACTGCGTGTGAAATTCGGGCTTAATGTGTAAAAGTGTAAAATGATATGCTGGTTTTACAGTTACTGTTGAAATCGAGACAAGCTCTGAATTAGAAACTGGCTTAATATGAGAAAAATCTTGAAAACTGTAGTTTCAAAAGAAGTGTATGTGTCCATGAAGATGTCAGGGCTGGAGGTTGTTTGCAGCTCTATTTGTAAAATGTTTGATTAGTAAGCCGCTTTTGGACTTTGAACTTGACTGTGGTTTGTGTATTGTGCTGGTCTTCATGGAGAGTATTGAGCACATATATTAGCAGACAGCACACTGCCTCTGTAGCTTCAGCTGTTTACACAGTTGAGTCACTGTGTGTACATTAAAAGAAACCGCAACCTTAGACTGTTACACTCTGTCATCTGCTCATGTTAGAACTGCATAGAGCAGCACATCAGAACACTTGTGGAGGAATAACCTTTCCATTCCTTTTCTTTCTTTTTCTAATTTAGTAATTTAGTTTATTTTATTTATATGCATTGCTTTCTATCCTTGCTTCCTTTCTTCTTTTCTTCTATTTTACCTCTTTTTCTTTCTGTTTTCCTTACTAATTTCCATCTGTCTTTTCTTAATTTATTTTCCTCTTAATGTTACCTTTCCTTCCTTCCTTCCTTCCTTCCTTCCTTCCTTCCTTCCTTCCTCTCTTCCTCACTTCCTTCATTCCTTTCTTTCTTTCTTGTTAGCTTGTTTTCAATCTTTCCTTTATTTCTTAATTAAAGTCTTGTTTCTTCATTTGTTTCTCCTTTCCTTTCCTTTTTTCTTAATTTAATCAATTTTCATATTTCTTTCTTAATGCTTCCTTCCTTCTATCCTTTATTCATCTTTCTTTCTTGCTTGCATGCTTTCAACCTTTCCTTTGTTCCTTCTTTCCATTACTTTCCTTGTTTCTCTCCTCATCTCCTCTCCTCATTTTCTTCCTTCTTTAATTTCTTTCTAATGTTGTTTATTTTCATTTATTCCCTTCTTCCGCCCTTTGTTTCCTCCTTTACTATATAAAGTGTACTTGCCCCCAGTGCTGTGTTAGAAGGCAACTTTTGAGGTCGTCATTCAGGTTAATGTTTCTCAGAGCGTTCAACTTAAAGGCTAAACCAAATGGCTCACGTCCATTTGACTGAGGAGGAGTGAGGAATTAGAAAGCTGACAAGCCGCCTCCCTCGTCAAAGCATCCGGTCGTTTCCATGCCGAGCACATCCCAGAATTCGCTTCCTCTCTGTCTTTCACTGCGGTCTCGGTCGGGGACGGGAGGAGAGGAGGGGGATCGTGGGATGACCGGCGGCTGAGGCGAGTGTGGGAGCGTCCGCTCTCTGTCTCCGACCTCACAGAGCACTGCACACTGAATATTAAACTTCTCCCTCCATTGTACAAATGACTGTTTAGACTACTGTCAGGGAGCTGCCAGTTTCAGTTATTTTTATTTGTGTTATGCGTTTCATTTTATTCCTTACTGACAGAATTGTTAGATTCTTATTGCCCTTGGCTAGAAGACGTTGTTCAAGGTCAATGCCAAGGAAGTCTTTTAATGGAGCAGAACAGAATAATGGTCTGTTAATTCAGCATCGGCCCTCATCAAAGCTCTGATAGATAAGCGGAGAATCTGCCCTGTGATGGCGTTCTTTATCAGGCTGTCTGGATCGGGCTCTCGCGATTGATTCCGGAGAGAACAGAGCATCTCTGTGTCTGTGGCCCAACGGAGCTTGTCCTGCGAGTGACTCTGCTCATATTAATCATTTATGTGGTTCCCAGGTGTCTGGCCTGTTAACTGACTTGCAGTGATCACAGGGGAGAACCCCACTGCTTCCCTTCTCTGCACACTTCCATCCTTCAAAACCTCTCCGTTTCTCTTCTCACCTAATCTCAAGGGCCCACTCATGCCAGCTGAGGGTTTACAGCCTCTTTCTCCCACCCTCTGTCACGCTCTATCTCTTTCCATCCCTGATTTTGGAAAGATTGCTTCAATTAAGCTGACGGTGGGGTTCCTTAAGCCATTAGCCGTGTTGCTGGAAGCCGTGTGCTGTCTATCTCCGCTCTGCTCCCTGTAGACTGAGGAAGCCACATGCTGCTGTCTGTACATTGTCTGGTTATTCATGTCGCAAGCTCGCTTATTAATCACATGGAAACACCAATGTTGTAGTTGTTTTTTTTTTAATTAGGCTGGATGAGTGTCTGTTCAGGATTTTTTTTCATACAAAGACAATTTTCCACAAGCTAATATGATTCTTTTGGGGAAAGTTTGTAATGTAGTTTGTTTTACATGCATTTGAGAATGGCTTGATTTCAGAAGGGGCAACATATTTTTATTAAATTAAAAGAAGTAGATCTTTATCATTGTAGGGTGGATGTGTACACACACTCCCAACACACATTTCAGTCCAAATAGCTTGTAGGGCATGTAGCACCGGATGACCCCTTTAAATCAGCTCTGGTTTTATTTAGTTATCTTTGCATCTTAGTTCTACTTTAGAAACAATAATGTGGCGACAGTAACATCAGTGATTAAATCAAATGCTAATAAAACCAGTTCTGAATATGCTGATATTGTAATGTATGATTTATTGGATACAATGCATTAGAATATGTTTACTATCATTGCTATTTTTAAACATGCGGTTAAAGGGTTCAAGGGACAATGTAATTGAGATATGGGGTCTTCTGACATGAGCCAGTAACACTGGAATGCTGGAAAACACTGTGACTTTTAATATCTGAAAAGTTAGACTTTGTAAATGGTTACAGAGAAAATCTGGGCATTGCATACTGAACGATTGAAGTTCACGCACTGCTACATTTTGAACACAACTCATCTAAAACAAAACAAAAAAAAGGGGAAAAAGTGTGTGTTCTACAATTGGCTCAAAATATCAAGCATGTTTAATATCCTCCTACTGGAAGAAGGGAAAAAAATCAAAGTCTGTGTCTCTATGAAATTCTATGAATTCTCTATGAAATTGGCCAACTCTGACTGCCCAGAATCTGTTAACTGACTCTAACTTTCAGCAGCTAGCATTGACTGGACCAGAATGCAAATTGGGACAAAAATCTGGGCACATACTTTAATCCAACCCTAAATAAGCACCTAGCAACAACATGGAATACCATAGCAACCACCTACAATGGCAACACTGGTTTGTAGTGCAAACAGTTTTACCATTTACTGCATGCTGTTATTCTCCTCATTATTTACCTATAGCGTCTAACGAACCGGAAGCCTGTAATTAAAGGAACTACTCAATGTAATATTCAAGAAATCTCTCTGCTACTCTGACCTCCTCTTTCAATCTGGATATGACTGTGATGTGAAACGGGTCTAAGAGTGAGGTTAAAGGCTAACTAGCGCGCGTGGGCTGATAAATTTTCGATTTTCTGGAATGACAGCCAGATGCAGATGCCCAAACGTGTGTCCTTTGTCCTGACTCTGAGGGCAGATGCGAGCATCCTGGTGGACAGCACCGTGGAGAGGAGGCATCTGCTGTGCTTTTCAGTTCCTCGGCTCTCCTTTCAGCCCAGGCGGAACTCGTCACCTCTTCACGTCCTTGCTTTCTTGCCATCCCTCACTCTGAGGAAACAAACAGACAGATGTCTTATTTTCTACCACCTGCAGAGCTCCACCCACTGGGGTCGATCTTCCTGCCGACCCACGTTCATGCCCACAGTCAGCGACACCGGGGCTTTTCAACTTGGCAGGCGAACATCGATCTGCAACGATTTCCTGTCAGCGATGACTGAGAGGGCTGGAGATTGATCACTCGCAATTGTCTAATTGTGTGGCGTGGGCTCGCGCGCATGCTTATTTGTGCGTTTCCATCCAAGTGAGTGAATGAAACCAAAGAGAAGGGATTTTATAAAGTGCTTGACAACTGTAGACCTCCCACTCTAAACGCTATGGCTTAGATTCTTCTCATTTGCAATCTGCCAGCAAGGACAATGTGTGTGTCCGGGGGTAGTCCATTGTCTTTCAAATGAAGCTGTCCCCCTTCCAAAACTGGAACAGAAGGTCATGAAAGCTCCCTCCGTCCTATGCTTGAAAAGCTCATTTGTGGGTGGACCTCTTTGTTGACGCAGATTCTGCTGATTGTGATGCAGGTCCAAAATTCGCAGTCCCTTTACGTTGACCTTGTCCTAGACCGCCGTTGTCCTGTATTTAGAGTAATTCATCAACGACTCCTACTCGCCCACTCTGCTTGCTCATTAATATTAAAAACTCATGTAGCGTACATGCAAGTCTTATCTGAACTAATAACTGGTATTGTTTGCGATTCATATGTCGTCAGATTGTAATTCCCTTGTTTAAAGCGATCCATATGCGATAACAGCTGCATGGCTGTGTTGGCAATGTATGCTCATTTTCCCCCAGGTTTTGCCCACTCAGAAATCAATCAGAGAAAAAAATAGATTGTTATTTTCACAGTGAGTGGTGGTGTCTGACTGTTTGTTTGGCTCCTTGCTTAACAACTGGCTTCGAATTGACTTCCCAGCCATTACTCCAGAGTCAATTTGAGTTGATTTGATCTTAATTCGTTCAGGATGTGTGCTGGTGCACCCCCCGGGGCTGTTTTGGGGGGTTAGTATTGATTTTTATTGCTAAAACTTTCAGTTATTTTATTGTTACGGTGTTCGGTGTGAATTTATTACCAGGTTGGATTGGTAAAAATAGGATGAAGGGTATTAAAACAAAAGGCTGGTTGTGGCGAGCTGCACGGAAGAGTGAAGCCCCTTTATGATTACTTCAGCATGGCTTCTCTGGCACTGGATCAGACAACACACAGGACAAATGGGTGAGAAACTATTGTCCACGCTGGTGAGAACAGGCCAGTCACACCAGACCTGCTGCTGTAATTCAGCCAAAAAGATCTTTATTCTGCTGAGTGAATGAAAATGAGGGTTTACGGTTGACTGTCACACTTTATTTCTAAGCTACAAGGTGTTACCCAGTGTTTATTAGTTTTTGTTAACAGTAGTTGCACCTTTTCATATTAGTTTGTAATTCAGGTCTTTACAGGCATTTTAAAAAATCAAAAAAAAAAAAAAAGGTTTAAGCCTTTGATATTTATGCAGCTTATTTAAAATTTGATTCAGTTAAAATAAATGTTAAAACAAATACACAACACAATTGATTATTCAATTCTATTTAATGGAATTTTACTATTAATTAAATTGCATAAAGGCTTTTAATAATTTTCAGTGCGGTACTTTTTCATTTTTTGGCTCACTATGAACTGACCAAATATGATTAACCAATTTAATATGGTTAACAAAATTAAACTTTATTGCAAAGTGTTACCTTTTGTGTTTTATTTTATGCATTTTATGCAAACAGAGTTGATGTGGCTAAATGTGAACAAAATTGTATGTTTTGTATGTCCACTTAACCTTAAACTCAAAAATGATCATTTACTCACCCTCATGTTATTCCAACGTTATTGGACCCCATTGACTGTAAAAGTTCAAACATTTTTCAAAATATCTTCTTATGTGTTCTGAAGAAACAAGAAAGAGTCATAGTTTCGGAATGACAGTAAAGTGAGTCAATGATGACAGCATTTTTATTTCTGGGTATATAAACTTAAACTGAAACTGTTTTTTTTTTCTTTTCTTTTTTTTTTTCAAATGCACAATGCTTTGAAAAGAAAAATGGATATTTGTTGAAACTAATGTAATAGATATTATTGGCAATTAAAAAAAATATATACCCTATTTAGTCGATCTCTCAAATAAGAGATCAAAAAGTTAATTGACAGAACAGATCAGATTCATTATCTCTAATTGGAGGCTTCCACATTTGTCCCACAGGGCCCCGGATAGTTACAAAGTAAAAAATCTGACTTCTCTATTTCTACCACAGCTGGGGTGAAAGACTCTCGGGTATTTCATAAGTCCATGTTATCAGCAATCTTCTCTGGAAATAACACAGCCTCAGGCACCTGTGAATGAATTAACATCCATTACATCAGCTTCTCACAACGCCTATTGACTGTACTGCAGTCATCACAGTATAAATCATGCCCACTTATACTGTGTGTTCTCAGTGCTTATCCTTGATGTGACTTATCTTTAGTATTTGACTTCTGCTTGGCATATTAAAGCAATCGATCATTGAAAAAGAAGGTTCTGTACTCATTTACATGCCCTCGTTTTATTCCAGTCTTTAGTGGAGCGCAGAAGACGTAACACTTAATGAAAAGAGTAAGGATCCATGCTCTTAACTGCCAAAATGATATTTAAAAAAGCTTTAGAACAACTCAGAATTTAGGTGAAGGATTCCTTTCACCATATCATTTGCTTCATCCCTATTTAGTATTTTTTTATTATTTACCATGAATTTAATTGTAGAAAAACGATTAAAAAAACACAGACCTGAAAATGCATACTAAATGAGTTTCGGGCTACCGCACTAATATTTAGCTCTGGCGTCTGTTCTATATTTTCCCCTGAAGTCTGTGAGAAAAGCCACTGTGTGTGAGAGTGATTTACACAAGGATCTCACTATTAGACAGCCAAAGGTGACATTAAGGTACAAACAAATTCAGATTTCATCGCTAGTGATGATTAAATTACATAAAGGAACCACAGCATTTGCTTTATTTTGACATTAAGCAATGCAAATACTTGGGTATTTGACACAAAACTTCAAGAACTGAGAAAAGTTTCCTGTTATGTGACTTTCTATTCACTTTTCTATTAACTTATTCAGCCATATATTTATACATTTTTGTAGTGTATATATATTTCGCTGCATTACCATTAAAAGGTTTTAGGATCAGAATTTTTGTTCGTTATTGAAAAAATAGGCTAATAATTTTTGTCAGCAAGGCTACAGACTTTTACATTATTGCAAAATATTTCCATCTCCAAGTGCTATTCTTTTATACTTTCTAAGTATAAAGATACTTATACTTTCAAAGCATCTTGAAAAAAATGAAGCAGCTGTTGACAGTATCAATATAATAAGTAATCAGCAAATCATTTTTGAAGGATCATGTGACGAAGACTGGAGCAATGATGCTGAAAATTCAACATCACTACACAGGAATCAATTACATATCAATATAAATTAAAATAGACAGTATTAATTTTAATTTGTAAAATTATTTTACTGTTTTTACTGTAATTTGGGTAAAAATAAATAAATAAATAAGTGCAGCCTCGGTCACAAGCTCTCTCCGTGGCTCTCTCCGGTACTACTTGGAATCTTTTTACCCACGTACTGTACCTTGACTGATTCCGCTCACAGGTGTCACCAGTTATCTGACCTTTATAAACTTGAGTCTAGTTCGATGCAAAGTTTTGATTCGCCTAGCAGTCACTACAGAGCTACTTTAAAAAAAAAAAAACTCCAAACTTTGGTAGATTAAAACAGTAAGAACCATATATCATGCAGTATTTCCATGCTGTTCCATACGTTAGTTTATTTAATATTAGTTTGTTGTTTAATTTTTTACAGTGGCGATCAGATTGACCCTCTTGTTGTATCTTCTGTTCATAATCAATGCATTTTAATTCACATACTTATAAAAAAATATGCAGGGTTTGGCAATCTTAGTAAGCTACACATTTAATTTAAAGGTGCTAGTCATTTTCAGCGGGTGTAAACTTGGGTAGTAAAATTAGATCTTTTTAGGCCCTTTTTTAGTGTGAGCTGATAGACTCCCTGACTGGAGCACATGTCCACGTAGACTTCTCTCGTCGCTGGACCATGGGGTGTCGTCAAGACAACCTCACGCTACAAAGAGCCTTCACAGGCCCATTCAGAGGCACAAGAGAGAGGGGGTTTTGTGCTGGACTTGTGGGTGGGAAGTAATATATTCATTTAGTGTGCAAACAGACGAATAAGCAGGCTAACTCGGCTCTGTTCTCTATCACATTTCATATTTGTGAGCCGCAAACAGAGGTCCCATTTGTCAGCAAGATGAATTAAGGCAAGATGGTAATAGATTACATATGGACACAGACACATACACTCACACAAACTCATGAAGTCATGTCACAATGAAGCCGACAGCTGAGAGACGAATGCCTTTCGAACCAAACTTTATTCGTAAGCTATTCGTAAACTGAAAAAACGCTGTTGTGCTATGAAAACAATATCATTCTGTCTTTTTGAGCATCCTGACCAGCCACAGATATGAGTTTGAGACAGTACTCTTTTTTTTTTTTTTTTTTTTTGACAAACTTTTTTTAAAAAATTTAAAAAATTTTGATGTCCCATTTCTATTTAAACACAAAATACAACTTGAGAGCGTGCGTTAAAGCTCCACCATGAAAAAAAGTTACTTGTATGTATATTTGTATACAAATGTGCCAAAGCTGTATGTATTACAAACATTGGACCCCATTGACTTCCATTATATGAACAAAAACACATTTGTCAGACCTGTCAGACCTTTGTTTGTCTTCAGAACACAAATTAAGATATTTTTAATGAAATCCGGCAGAGATGGCAATGCAACTAACGCGTTCAAGGTCCAGAAAGTTAGTCAGGACATTGTTAAAATAGTTCATGTGACATCAGTGGTCCAACAGTCATTTTAGGAAGCAATGAAAATACTTTTTTTATGCAAAGAAAACCTGCATAGTTCATAACATTACAGCTGGACCACTGATGTCAGGTGGACTATTTTAATAATGTCCTTACTAACTTTCCTTGAACGTGTCAGTTGTGTTGCTGTCTATAAGTGGTCGACTGATATGGGTTTTTTGAAGGCCGATGCTGATATATTGGAAAGCAGGGTGGTCGATAGCCGATATTAGGCTGATATAACTTTATTTAATTTAATCAATGTTTAAGAAATTTGAAATAACTTGAAAATGGATTAAAATATAAATGTGTAATATAAACAAATAAGACAAAGTATTTTTCACAAAAAAATAAAAATGATATACATATTATATAAAATGCTAATTAAAAAGGTAGTAAATACTGTAACCAACAGGGCTCTTAGTATTCTGGGTAGTTTGTGTGCTTTGGGAATTATATTTTTCAAATAAAACACTCATATTACATACAGCACACAGTGAAAATATGACTGGGCAAACACATAAACCAGCATAATTTGAAATCACAAGTTTAAAGTTTGTTGATCACGCGCTAATTTGCTGAATGCTGATGGCAAACAAAGTATTATAATGTTTGCTTTTCTAGTACTAATAATATTAAAGCAATCATTATAATATTTTTTGCTAACATTAAATTAGTTTAACTGTTTTGTCAAAATTTAAGATAGACTTCTTAACGTATTAGACTGAACTGAATGACGGCGGCAAACAAGAGGTAGAATATAAGTACTGTGTGCTCAGGCCATCAAAATAAAAGTCCTGCCCTGAACATATTGGCAAAACAGAAAAATTTATCGGCCGATATTGGTCAACCACTACTGTCTATGCAGGGTAAGAAAGCTCTCAAATAACATCAGAAAAATTTAGTTTTTATTTTTTCATTTCATTTTTATTACAGCTGTATAGATGTGTGTTCTATAGGAACACAAAACAAATAAACATAAGTTCAATAGATTATTGTTTGCCTTTAAAGTGTTTATCCATGTTGATGAGAATGGCTTTAACTGTATATGGATGGCCAATATTACGCTGAGGCCTTTGGCTCCTCTTCAGCTGCTATAATCAGTGAGCCATTTGTGATGCTCTCCTGCAGGAATGCGATTTCATACGAGCAGCCGACATAATTCAGGGAAGTGTGAATGCGAGGGGAGGGTGATATCAGCGGGCTCTTTCATCACACTGCTGCTCAATACAGCTACTACAAGCTGATGTGTACAGTCAGTGACAAAGCACATGCCCCTGACTCATACAGTACAACACTGCCTTGTCTAGACAGTCAAAATGTTCAAATCTCAATGTTAAAAACAAATTTATCTTACAGTACTATATGCTATACTATAATACAGAGTAGGTAAATAATAACAATTAGATCTCTAACCTCTCTCTCTCTAGAAATATAATTATATGTAAAGTATTTTGTGTAAATGTAATTAAAATATGAAGTATAAAATGTTTATCTTTAATAATTCATATTACGCATTTATGCATATAAATAGTTAATTATATAAATAAATAATTGTGTGATTCTTAATTTATTCAAACACAATATATGCATTAAATATTTATAGAAATAGTTATTTGTGAGATTTACAGAGGGTAGTAATGCAATAACTATCATGTAATTAATGCAAATTATTTAAATTGCAATTGAATTTAAATTATTATACCCTTGTAATACATAAATACAATATAATTTATAAAATATTTATTAATTAAGCAATGTTTAAGTATTTTTATTATGTATATAAATAGTTATTTGGTTTAATTAATTAGTAAATATATTGATTAATACTTATTAATTAATTAATTAATTAAATAAATATTATTTAACTGTTAATTATGTAAAAAGTTCATTGTTATCAGTGAGTATTAAAGTTGATGTTTTATTTTTAATAAATAAATAAAAATAATAAATACAGAAATAATATTTCTTTCTTATCATTATATAATCACATAATAATTACTGTATGTTCTTCACACAAAGCTGTTATCTGTTATGGTAAGCTATTGGAAATGTGAAAAAAAAAATTATATGACATAATAGTTAGTAAACAATGAGCAAATTGTATTTGTGGATGAACCATAACTTAATATTCAAATATCCTTAAAGGCATGTTAGGAAACAGTGAATTCTCATGACCCTTCCTTGACCTTAGCTTGACACCATCCTACAACGCCCAATTGAGTCCCTGTCAAATCTGGGTCACTCTTTCCTTGTTCCATCACTGCACGATTCATCGAAGCAGCACACAGAAAGCATCTGGAGGTTGCTATAAGGCCTGTGTTGAATAATTGAAAAGGTCCCAAACCTCAAGCCCGCCTCAGGACTTCCCCAGATCAACACGCGTCCTGCAGCCACGTGAGCCCTCTTTTCATCTCAATGTAGGATAGGCCTCCAAATGTGGTTGTTCGCCCTCAGCTGCAGGTGTGCGGCTCCAAACACCCTGCTTTTGTTTTTTACCGCTCAGCTGAAGCTGTGGGTCATTCAGGCAGGACAAAAGCTAGAAATATCACTGCTCTGAAAAACGTTATGATGGGAAAACCCATGAAAGATTCATGACACGCAGCCATATTCGGAAACTGCAGGGAGCCTTTAAATGCTCCTCAAACAAAGGAACTTGCATTGTGTTGAAGTGATGTTTAACATGTGCCATGTTATATGTGATGTATCAGTTCTGAACTCTGTTTGACATCTGATACGCCAGTCTCGCCAAAACCTCAAATGCAGTCGGTATAATTGTAATCGCATATAATTTCAGTAATTAAACTTGATTCTCAATCATTGATTCTGCTTCCTTCCTTTCTTGATCGGCATCCAGTTGTTTTTTGGCAGCTGCTGTCAATTATTATTGTGGCGCTGCCCAGAAGTCAGTGCTTTGCCACAAAAACCAGGATTGAGATCAGCGGTTGTGCTTCTGCATTATTGATCACTTCAGAAGGACTTGATCAGAAAGACTGAATCCAGTTTGCATCTGCTGGCACAAAATGTGTTGACTGCACTGACAATGGCAGGATTAAGGCAACTACTGAAATAAATTAGAGAATTGAAATTTAAATGAAAAAGTTTAAAAATATATATTAGATGAAGATTCTGAGCTAAAGGAATTACTAACTAAAATGACTTACTGGAAAACATCTGAAATATTAACCACAATAGTAATATTTTTTTCAATGGAACAAAAGCTGATTAAATTGACAAAAAACACAAAACAATTACTGAAAATTAAACTAAAAATGTTTTACAATGTATCACACAACAAAAAACTAAATATTGATAAATTGTGTATAAATAATAGTAAAAGGACACTGATTTAAAATTAGAAATGTTGCTTTGGGAAACTACTGTACCTGAAACAAAAGTAGTTTATGTTGAAAAAAAAAAAAAAACCTAGAGCTACACAAACCAAAATAAGTAGAAACACTAAAATTACTAACTGTAAATAAAATCTTTAATTAAGCCAAAACTAAAGCTGATGTTTAAAAAAACAGAAACCTAATACAGAAGAGTGCAAAAAATCACAAAGAATGATTAATAGTTTTTACAATTTAAAAGTAATTAAATATTAAAATAAGTTAACTACAGTAACTGTTTAATAAACTGAACTGAAGAAACTAACTGAAATAAAACTTGAAGTTCTGAAGTAAAATATGAAGTACTAAAATCTACACTAAAATAAAAATAAAGCTAAATAGAAAAAAGTGGCAAAGCATTTAACAAAATTACAAAAAACTAATATCTAAAATGAAAACAAAAACTAAAAATATATAAAAAAAACAATAATAATAATTCTAAATTATTAATAAATACTACAGAAATTATACACTGGGCTATAAGGGTTGCTTCGAAACTGTAACAAAATACTTAACTAAGAATTAAGTATAAAATGAAGTTCCAATCAAACACTTTTTGGAAAGAAAGCTGAGTAATAGCTTGTTTAATGACAACTGAACTCTTTCGCCTCCTTTAGTATAGCACCACACACTTCATATTTTGGATAGACATTCGTGTCTTCATTTGCATGTTCATGTGGATAATATGTCTGGCCTAAGTTATCCACACACTTACAAAATAAATTTTTTCTTGAGAAAGGAAAAAACGATCAAAATCTATACTGTGATTTGTAACACACGACTCCTAATTTAGCCTGCTATGCATTTAGCATGCTATACTCTTGATATGAATTATATGTTAACGTTTATCTCACATGTGGTTCTTATGAAGCAGCTGCCTTCTGTAATGTGATGTGGCATTTTTTTAGGGTATGATAGAGTTTCTGTGCTGGTTTCTGTCAGGACACTGGCTCATTGAGCCACAAATACTAAGTCGCTTGCATTGGTTTGTTTGCCAAGTATAATTGTGGTACAGGCGAGGTTGTGAAAGAGACTTAAGAGAAACCACAGCATGACAGCGACGGCGCAGACAGATACAGTGAGTGTGGCTTGGCAGACTTGGCTGTGCTTGTTTGGTAGTGTCTCCACCCGATCTGAAACTGTGACATAAGTGCTTTTAGGATGGGGATATTTATAGTGCCCAGGGTCCAGCTGTCATGGGAAGTTTGTCTCCCTGAAGGAAATGAGACACTGTCAGAACTCTGGAAATGAGGGATTATTTGTTTTTATTGCTGATCCTAACAGACAGGTTGCTGGGAAATCCTGAGGTTTTTACAGAAAAAATACCCATGACTTTAAACTTAAATAGCACCTTATAAAGTGGACACACATATTATGTAAACAATTTTTTTTTTTTTTTTGATGGGATAAAAGGTTTGACAGGACTCATTTTAATTAAAACATACATGTGGGAAAGTGTTTCAGAGTGAAGTGTGGCACTGTGTTCATTTACACGAGCAGCACATGATCTGGTGCTTTCAGCATCTCATAAACAGCAATAAATATTACTATTGTAATTTAACGTTTTTTGTTGCTACTGTTATTATTATATATTTTTATATTTATAGGGAAGTATTAAAATAGTAATTCCTTTTTCTAGTTTAATTTAGTAATACTATTGTATGAAGAATACAGAGCCCTGCACATGACATTCAAGAAAAAAAAATGCACACTTAATATTTCGTTCCCTCGATTTGTTCAATTGTACACTCCCTCAATTTGCTCCCTATATCTTTTTTTAACTATTTAGAAAACTAAGGGAATGAATTAGTAAATTGTGTGCACAATTTATAATTAAGATATATGTGTGTGTATGTATGTATGTGTGTATATATATATATATATATATATATATATATGTATGTTACTATACCATATTTTTCCTTTAAATTGGTGGATGTATCTCTCAGAATTGTGTAAGTTACATGAAAGGATGTCACTTTCACTGAAGCATGAGATCTGAAGCACTGAAAAGTATCCATGCTCTATGAGAATATTTGAATCTAAAATCTCCTTACAGCAAGAGTTATCTTGTAGTACGTCAACTCTATTACCACAATATCACAAGGATAGCAGAATTACTGATCTCACATTGGGTTATTTAAAGGTCTTTTAATCATGTTTTCGTTAGTGTCATGTGTTCTTAGCATCTATGCCAGCAAGTGGAGTAACAGAGATTGATGGGAACAGAATTGTGGGGATGTATTTGCTATTATAGACTCACTCATATGTGTATGAAAATGAAATTTGCTGATCAATGAAGCAGTGTTACTGATGTGCATGACTATAGCATGCGATACATCGCCCAGCCCTTATTAATATATAGGCTATTACATCATTTGAAGCTTCTTTGAAAAACTTTCATTATTTCTCCAACTGTTTGCTGCCACTAGTATGGAAAAATTATCTTAACAAGTAAAGTTCAGTAGAGTTTTCCATACAGTCTGCCATAGATGCACACATCTTTGCACTTAATTGACTTTGTTTTCCCATGCGGATCTGTCAATGAAATCAGGTAACCATGCCTTCTAAACACCACCTAAAACAACACACAATGTGGTTGGTCATTTTAGATCAGATGTTATTTTTCCTGTCTAGTAGGGCAGTTCTTAGCTTGAGAAAGCTGCAAATTTGAACCGACATTAGTGATAAAGTCTCTCTCCTCTGAAGACTCTGAAAGGTCAACAATAGCGTCTGGAATGCGGGGCATGCCGTGATGCCCCTCTATGTTCAAGAGCTCTATTAATAACATGAACATGCCACTGTTTCACCCTCACTTGCCCTCATTTCTCTTTCAATTCTCACGCCTTCGTGGAAAAATCTGAAATACAACCCGAGGATTGTTCGCAACACCCATTCACCATATTTTACAGACAAATCTCCTTTCGCGGAGAGGCTAACGACATCGGTTTGATATCTGAAAAGACGTCTCATATGCTGTGAGTTATGTGTCAGTCCTCCTGAATGGCCACATTGTCCCCAGAGATGGATAAATAGCTTTCTTAATCATCCAGAGTGGCAACTTTTCATGTTCATTGTCATGCCCAATGAGGCGTGACAGCGTAACATTCTGTTAGAGGCCATAAAAATGTGGGGTCACTGCCAACCCCTCCTAGAGAGACAGAGGGGTCAGTCTCCTGTGTGAGCTGTGCCTCACGGGCCTGACGTTACCCCTCCATTCCCTATCTGTGCCCCTGGGAACGCTTCCAAACAATACACTCCCTTCAGCCCGGGGACGATTCGGAGTTTTATCCTGTAATACAGGGTGAAGTGCTTGTCATTCTTGTGTGGAATCCTTGCTCTCTCACTCTTTTTCACTCGCTTTCTCCTTCCCCCTCTTTCTCTGTGACTGGTCTGTGAAGAGGAGAGTCTGCATTGTGTTGGCCTTAACTGTCATTGGTGTTAAATCAACAGCACCTGCACGTCTATTCTAGTGAAGATTTAAAAGCAGTCGGCCTAACGAGCCTCTATTATTCAGGATGCTGTTCGCTAACTGTGGAGGTTGAGCTCTTTTTGAGACCTTTTGTCTGTGCTGCTTTTCAGGGTGCAACCTTACGTTGAGGGGGTTTTTAAATGCTCAACAGGACCTCTTGGAACACACCTCTAAAATCGGGTATTGGGTCAGCTTGGGGCACTTTTATTTGTTTGGTTTGGTTTGGTTAATAGCAGTTCTATTGGGGTTAAGTCGTTCTGTGTTGAGATGGATGAAATTTAGAGAATTAATTAGACGTCGGTGTGTCTTTATTAGAGCCTTGTGATATCTGTGATGTGGAAAAAGCAGAGGGAAACCAGGCATAAAAATTGAATTTATTGTAAAATGCTGCCGCCTTAATGTATGAGTGCATGAGTATAGTCTCAAGAGCTTTACTGAGAGTGACTTCATTAGCATTTTACTATTTCTTTTTTGAGAAAACTACCATTGTATCATATACAAACAGAAACTGAAAGGCCCTCACGTCGACCTGTCAAAATAAAAGTTTGGTTTAACTTAAAGAAACTATGACAGAAATATATTACTTAATGTAATGGCAGTACTACTACTATAATGATTATTAAAACATAATCTTTTGCTGAATATTTACCAGAATTATTATTACTAAAACATTTAAATGCATTTCTGGAATTAATAATGATATATTTTTTAAATAATATCAATTGATTAAAGATGTTCAGATTATTAAAATTTCTTGAAAACACAAAATTATGTAAAAATAAAATGGAGTTTGATTTAGCCATTAAAAAAATGTAATTAAAAAAATTTAAATGCAAAAAAAATGGAGTTTAAGGGGAAAAAAGGAGGGGTAAAATGAATATATATATATATATATATTACGACGGAGCTTTTGTGCCACCAAAAAAAAAATAAAAAATCTAAAACTACGAGAATGTTACGAGAATAAAGTCGTAACGTTACGAGATTAAAGTCGAAATACGATGAGAATAAAGTCGTAATCTTACGAGATTAAAGTCGAAATACTACGAGAATAAAGTCGAAATATAATATTTAGTATAGTATGTGCACTTGTAAATG
>JAUMHP010000080.1:5361848-5378538 GCA_032361065.1 Enteromius trimaculatus
TATATATAAATAATAATAATTATATATAATTATTTTTTATTTTTATTTTTTAATTGGGCCTTAGTTTATATAAGGCTTGGCAAAATGCGTTGTGCCTGTCATTAGTTGCCAACTTTAGTTTTAGTTGACTATTTTGGGGCTACAAACCTTTTCTTACAAATTTTACACTTAATGAAGTGCTTTCTGCAAATTATGTTTTAAATACTGTACTGTATGTTTTAAATTAGGCATGTTCATATGAGCTGACTCAGGTTGTATCAGTGGACAAGGAACATTCTTCATAAGGGTGGTCTTCTCTCTGGGTGGCCACCATGCTGTGATCACATGACCAGCTGAATACTTTTCACTTCTCATGACTCATGTGCCCTTATTTTTTAGTAAATCAAAAGCGTGACCCGTAGTCTGATTACCAAACTAGTAACTCCTATGATCCGGTTCTTTTCAGCCATTTCTTCAGTAAATACATGCAAATACAGGCTGTCACTTAAAAGAGCCTGCTCGTAAACTATAGTCAGTTGCTTAGGAATCAGACATGCCAAGAGAGTAACACTTATGAGCTGGTTCATTTTATTGAATGCAAAACATCAATGGAATCAGTGGTCCAATCACTAAAAAAACTGCTCACAGTAGTCTTGCTCAGGAATTAGATTGGCTAAACAAATCCCTCATTATGAGCCATTCCTTTTTAGTAAACAAAAGCATACAGAATGGGCACTAAAATAACCTATGATCCTACTGATGAGGAATTACTCTTAAAGGGGTAGTTCACCAAACATTCCTGTCATTAATTATTCATATCAGTTCAAACCCTTAACGACCTTTATTCATCTTCACAACACAAATTAAGCAAAGCCAACATTTCAAATCATCTTTTTCATTGACCTGCAGTCAGTTTTGTAACTGTCCCTATACTGTGCTTTTAAACTGTGCCTTTATTCCGTGCTGACTTGGAGAAATAGATCAGTAGTGGACGAGTGAATGTGGGAAATGAAAGAAAGGCGCTTCACTTAGGGAAATGGAGAATCAGGGGTGATGCTTAGCCATAACACAAGTAATCAAATCACATTATTTCACTTTTTATCTTATTGATTGTTTAGGTCAGCTTGAATTGCCTCAAGAAAGCGGAGACTGCTACCTTATAATGGCTTTTTATTAATCACATCTAATTCGTATAAAACATCATCGACAGTTTGCCTCCTCAGAGTACAGGATCTTTGCCAATCTGCTACTGCAAAGCAATGCATTAGAGCTTCTATGGTGACTTAGGGCCTATATCATCCAATTTCCTGTAAGGGAAGGATTGCTCAGCTCGACAGCTGTGTCTCCCATGAGCCACAATGGCATTAAGCCTCCTCTCTTCAGATTGCTCAATGCCGCTCTGTGTAAGAGCTAATCGGCATGTTTTCCTACCCTCACAGACTGTCTCCACAGGCATGTGCTATGCCACTGGATAACCAAGAGGACAGCAGCCTCCCGAACATTATATGTCTGACAAATGGTATGTGTGCTATTTTCCCAGCGTATTTCTTGAATATGGATGTTTTTACAGGCCTCGTCTAAAGATTGTTACCCTGTGTCAAAGTGATCATTCATGTATGTAGTTGACCGCTTTAATGTACAGTAGTCAACATGGGATCAAAACATTAATAAATATGCATGACTTAAATGTTTTAAATATAATTCAAATATTTTGAAGGAATATGGTATGATACAGAATACCTAAATAAAAAAAACCCTGAAAATTGTTCATAATTTTAATAGCAATTCCTTGTAAATGTAATTATGTAATGTCTTTGATTATCTCTGTACTATGTTCTATGAGCTAATTTTAAGGCGTGTCACACCCAATTAGTGTTTTTGCAGTGCAGTGTGGGATGGCCCTCGTCTTGACCCTGCTTCAGTCCCTCATCCTGGGTGTTCTGGGGGTCCACAGCAGTTACCCTCGCTTCTCCTCCAATGACACGGTCTTCCAGCACCTGGCATTGCACCCTGACCCCAGCATAGGAACGGTCTACGTGGGGGCCCGGAACCATTTGTTCCAACTCGCCGGCCTTGATGGCCTCCGTCTTGAAGTGAATGAGAGGACCGGCCCTGTGAAAGACAGCAAGGACTGTCTGCCTCCGGTTACCTTGGAGAACTGCCCTCAGGCTGGGCTCGTTAACAATCACAACAAGCTTCTGTTAGTGGATCCGTATTCCCTCCAGCTCATCACCTGTGGGAGCGTACACCAGGGCACCTGCCAAAAACGCAGCCTAGCCAATGTGAACGAAGTCCTCTTCTCTGCTGAGAGACCCGTTGATACACAATATGTGGCGGCTAACGACCCTACGGTGTCAACGGTTGGGCTTGTGGTGCGACCACAAGACAAGGATCCCGTCCTTTATGTGGGACGAGGCTACACCAGCAGTCACCCGCCGGTCTCCACACGGCAACTTTCAACAGAGCCGGTTTTTTCCTACGAGGAAACCGCAAAGCTCACTGTAGCCGGGCCCCTGTCAGAATACGATCACAATTTTGTCGCAACCTTTGCGCGACGCAACCACGTCTACTTTTTGTTCTATCGGCGCGATCTGAAAGCTACGTCAAGGGAATATCGTACGTACGTGGCACGTGTGTGTTTGGACGATCAGGCGTATTACTCCTATGTTGAGGTACCGCTAATGTGTCGCTCGGGCTCAACAGGAAGGAACTACAATGTCCTCCAGGGTGCACAGGTTGGGGGTGAGGAATCTGGAGAGTCGCAGGTTTTGATGGGAGTCTTTTCTACGGCGGTTAGCGCTGCTAATGGACCCAGTGAGGAGTCTGCGTTGTGCATGTACTCTCTGGATGAGGTGGACCGTGGTATTGATGCTACACGAGATCTATGCTACACGCAAGACGGAGAGAAAGATGGCCACAAGATGGCATACATTGAGTATGACGTTAAATCCAACTGTGCCAACCTGCCTACGGTGAGTAAATACATTTATTCCTTTAAAGTTCAAAATCTGTTATGTATTACTGACCCTCATGTTGACCAAACCTGTTGGACCTTCATTTATCATCAAAATGCAAATGAAGATATTTTTGATGAAATTCGAAAGTTTTCTGACCCTGCAGCAATGCAACTGACATGTTTAATTCCCAGAAACATAGTAAGGACTTTGTTAATATAGTTTATGTGACGTCTGTGGTTCAACCTTCACTTTACGAAGCTACAAGAATATTTTTGTGCACTAAGAAAACAAAACTAATGACTTTATTCAATGATTTCTTATCTTGCATGTCAGTCTCTGCTACACATTCAAGATAGTACAATGATGCATGCATGTGATGCTGCTGATCCAGGCGCTGAACCTGGATGCGCTGTACCTTGTTTACAATGTACACGCATGCATCGTGATACTCTCATGAACATGCATTGAAGACTGAAATGCAAAACAAGAAATTGTTGAATAAAGTTGTTATTTTAGTTCTTTTAGCACACATAAAGTATTCTCATATCTTTATAAAATGACAGTTGAACCAGTGAAGTTACCTGGACCATTTTAATAATGTCTTTACTACCTTTCTGGACCTTAAATGTGTCAGTTGCATTGCTGTCTATGAATGGTCAGAGAGGTCTTGGATTTCATCAAAAATACCTTAATCTGTGTTCCAAAGATGATCAAAAGTCTTTGGGTTTTTGAATGATGTGAGGGTGAGTAATTCATGATTGAAAGTAATACATTTTTATTTTTGGGAGAACTATCACTTAAAGAAGTATTCTAAGCTTAATGGTAAGCTGTGCCTGAACATAAAAATAAGAGGGTTCGAAAAACCTTGTAAAGCTCAATAGAAATAGAAATGCTAGAAATATATTTTTGTCACAGTGGATAGTGACACAGTCCTTAAGTGTTCATATTGCGGGAATATTATATAGATTCTGTACACTTGCGCACTTCACAGAAACATTATACTATAAATTATCCATATAATTAGGTTTTGAGGTCAACTGTTTCCACATAATCATCATAGTAGTTTAACTTAGTTTGAAAAGCATGGGAAAATGGGAAAGGAAGCCCACAACATAACTCTAGGGAACTGGACCGCATCATTTTCCTTCAACGGTGTATTTAAACTAACATCTATCCTAATTCAGATGCATTGCTCCTCATTAATTCTCAGGCAAATATGATCATATGATTCTTCCTGCCATGATCTGAGTGAATTATGTTTTGACTCTTTGATGAGCATAAGACAGGCCTAGCTAGCATTAGTCCTAACAAGATCTTAAGACAAATCAAAGAAGTCGAGGATGTGGGCTCACAGGCAAACAACCTCCTCATGACCTCCATGTATTTGCCTATTCAGCATCCAGAACCCAGCCTGCCTAGCCCTAAACGGAGTTATTCGGATCAATAAACCCCCAAGCTCAAACTACTAATGATGTCTGCTAGAAAAGAGAGTTGAATGTCTGGAGGACTCAGTGAAAGGAGAGAATTGCCAGTTAAAGGGATAGTTTAGCTAAAATGCAAATTCTGTCATCATTTACTCACCAACATTGTGGCTATTTGTTTTGTAGAATGCTGAAGGAGATATTTTGCATTAGATTAATACTGTTCTTTTAAATAATGTGAATAGAGACGAATGCTCATTCTTGTTATTGTGACAACTCCGGGATGTCTGATGATGAGACTCAATTGACCCTGGTCTCCATCCACTTTCAGTAAATGGAAAAGAACAGCTTGAACAATCTTCAAAACATCTCCTCCTATGTTCCACTAAAGAAAGTAACTGGTTTTCACATCTTGAATAAGTGATGACAGACGTTTTGCGTGAACAATCCCTTTAAGTAGGATGTTACTGATCCACAGACAAACACTGCCACCCAAATACAGCACTCTTTGTGTTTCTCAAATCCTCAAACACCGAAACACATTTTCCTGATCCCCATATGTTCTTTAGTCTGGTACCCAAACAGATCACTTCTGATAATGGGGGAACATGGCATGACATTCAAGCTAGATTTTATCAAAGACCGCTGGAGCAGATTTGATAGCGATAGTCTCAAAGAAAGGAGCAGCCTTGCCATCCTAGTGTGAGACCAAGATAATCTTCATCTAATCTGGCTTTCTCAACTAAGAGGATTTGACAGCCTTGAGGCTTTAGACTGAGGACTAAACCCTCATGGTACAAAAAAACGGAGATTTGCAGAGTTTATTATTGCACAACATGAAACTGGATTAGGTCACAGTGGTTTTGCCAAAACCAGAGTCATGAAAACTTGTTTTTGTCTCCCACAGAACACCCTGAACGCTTATCCCTGTGGCTCAGACCACACCCCGAGTCCAATGGCGAGCCGGGACCCGGTTGCAGCTGAAGCTGTATTGGACAGCCCAGCTGCCCGTCTCACTGCTGTCGCCGTTAGTGTAAAGGAGGGGCACACTATTGTGTTCTTGGGTGACTCCAAAGGCAATTTGCATAAGGTATGTGACATTAAAATTAGCTGTTTGACTGGTCAGTTCTAAAACATTTATTTATGATTTATAGTAAACCACTAGGGAAATATTAGTCCACTTAATATGGTAATATTATCTGTCTACTTAAGCAGATGGAAAGAGATTTGGCCTGTAGGGTGAATGTGTCATATCCCAACATAGTGCTGAAACAGCATACCTAAGGCTTTCTGTGTTTCCTCAGTCGGGCCGCATAGCAGCCTTCACCGCAAACCATGCTTTATCCCAGGGATAGTGATTGCTCAGAGACCACCGGAGACTCAGTTTGACACCGCTTGTAAATTCAAAAGGCTCGTGAGCTGAAATTTAAACACAGGCCAAGTTGCATCTAGACTTGCACTGACTGGATTTGCATGCCACAGCGGGCAAAGGTTAAACCGTAGTGTTTGGTTAAATCTGAGCGACATTGCCTGACGCAAGCCTCCCTTTGACAGCCGTCCACTGTTCTCTGCTGTTTTGACACATTTTAGCAAGTCAGTGTTGTTGTTCACAAGCATGTGTGACATTTTCACAGTCTAAGACGAGCGATGCGTTTAGACAACAATATTTTTGAATAGGCGTCATCAAAATATTCATAAGGGTTTAAAGTTGGCTATTTTATATATTTAGTTTTGTTCAATTTAATTATAGCTCAACAACAGAAATGCAAAGCATGTATTGCGTATTGTTTTATAAATAAAAAGGATATTTTACATAAATATATGTAGGCAGAGAGATTTAAAATAGGAAAATAAACACAATGTACACACACACACACACACACACACACACATATTTATTATGTATATATAAATACACATGCACTTAAATATATCAGAAAGAACCAATTATTTATTAAAATATGTTTTTATAATATAAATTAAATTAATGTAGACATGTAAATAAATGTAACAAACATAATAAACAGAAGAAACACATATTATGCAAACAATTTTTTTTATTTTAATCACACACACACACACACACACACACACATATATATATATATATCCAGCTGTCAAATGATTAATTATGATTAATCACATCCAAAATAAAAGTTATTCTTTGCATAATATATGTGCTTGTTCTCTTTATATTTATCATGTGTATATATAAATACACAAGCAGGCATGTTTAAATTGAAGAAAAATCCAAAGTTATACATTTAAAATATTCTTAGATAATATCAGTTATATGAAGGTAAATATATATATATATATATATATATATATGGACATTTTTTTTTTGTAAGTAAATAAGTCTGTCAACTGAAGAATAGCATACACTTGTACTGACCTTCACAAACACACATGCAGGTACACCTCCTCGAAGCCCTCGTCTACTCAGCTATTTAGTCTTGCATGGAACGATAATGTTGCAATGCATGATTCCTCCTGCAGTAGACCGCGGCCGACAGTTGGTCAATGCTAATCCATTTAAAACGCAAACCTGAATGGGTGGAGTGCGTGAGCAGCTCGCGGTGTAAGGTGTCTGAGACTCTTAAGCAGGATACCTGCTCTTCTGATGGGATTCTCACTATTCTAATCTGGTTTGCTGAAATCGACCCGAGCCGTGATAGAATTCAAGAGGCATTAGGCACCTCTCTCAGATCCTTGTACGTCGTTTTCCTTTAATGAGACTTTGAGGGGCTCTAGTGCTAAACCATTTCAGCAGACACTTTCAGCACTTTTAGTTAAACCTGTCCACATCCAGCTCTCCTCGTGTCTCTAAGGTGTCCTATTGCAACTGATGTAGTTTTCTAAGCCTAAATATTCAATTAAACCTTGAGGAAGTTCTTCGGAGCCATTGTCAGGTTACTTATTGAAACTCTTTATTTATTTCCTTTTTTTTTTTTCTCATGTTAGGTGTTCCTGGGTAACTCAGGAGAGGTGAAGAAGTACTCCACCCTTCTCATCCGACCTGGTTTGGCCATCAGCAGTGACTTGCTGCTGGATTCCACCCATAGACACATCTACATCATGACCAGCCATTCTGTGAGTTCAAACATCATGCTATTAGTACACTTCCAGTCAAATGTATTTATTTCTCCTATGCTCACCAAGGCTGTATTTTTAGATATTGTGAATTTGTGAAATTGTAATAGAAGTACATGATAGCAAATAATTGTATTTGCTCATTAATAATACAGCATATAAAATCAGCATATTACAATGATGAAGGATCATGTGACACTGAAGACTGAATGCTGAAAATAAAAAAAAAGATTTATTTCAATAAATATTTAAATTTATTAAATGCAGCACTAGTCTTTCAAAAACATTTATTAAAACTCAATCATATTATCTATATAATCTTATTTCAAACTTGTGACTGATATTTGATAGAATTGCATGAAATTGTAATTTTAATAATGTATTTTTTATTTGTATATTTTATCCGCTGTAACTGTTAATCACCTTTTGAGTTTTTTGAAAGTGTAGTTAATTTTACTAAGGTGATCATACGTCCTTATTTCCCTCAACATTTCCTGGTTGAAATTTCTAATTTGCATAAAATTTCTGGGTTTTGTCTTTGTTTTCTTGTTGTTTTTATAATTGGCTGGGAGTATTGATGGAAAACTAGTTTGACCAATAGAATGCAGGCATTTTACATAATCTACCAATGATGGTATGCGAAAAAGTGGACGATTAAAACAACTTGTCAACAGAAAAACAAAGCCAAAAGTTGCACATTTTAGGTAATTTGGAAAAAGGATTTTGGGCAGTCAGAAAGAGGTTTAACATCATAGGAACAAAGTTGGAGTCCAAAAGGTTGTTTATTTGAAAAAGCAAAATGCTCAAATCAGCCTTAAACAAAGATTGCTGATTAAAACAGTCTAAAACTAGAAGTGCTCCCCTCCACAACACTGAGGCTGGAGCTATCTATCCTTACAGCATCACAATCTTGTTAACACGCTCCTATTCCTTCCACCTCCCGCTTACCTACCCTTTTTCCCGCTTTGCTTACATAACATAGTTTTTATAAAATAAAGTCTTGTCTCACAATATGATTTATATGTGAAAACAAGTAAAGAGAAGTTAAATAATAACAATAATAAAAGGATAGATAAATTAAAAGCATATTTGTACTAAGGATAGATTTGTAGTAAGGATGGATGATTAACGATTTGGTAAAATAAAAATTCCCCACCGTTAATATTACCATTTCGTATTTGAATTATCATTACAGCTGTATAAATAAATTAGTACTATCCAGCATGAAACACATTTTTAGTAACAGTGTCACAATAGTTGTTTTATGTGAAAATAGTGTGCAAAAAAAAAAAGTCTCACTTACTGCCACAACCACTCAGCTAGATCAGGAAATAAATAATAGCAATTTACCAGATGCACAACACAGTGAAACAGTGCTGGAAGACAACTTTAAGGATGTATGGTCACTCTTTATCTGCTACAAAATTTCCACTCACAATCAGCACAATAATGTGGAAAAGTGCAGATTTGAAGTGGGTCATGATCACGTTCTTCCATATGCCTGGAGTGGAGACTCTGGGTCATCGCTGTGTCCGTGTGTGATGTGTGAAACAGTGATTTTTCCTGCCGTGTGCTCAGGTGGAGAAGAGGCCTGTGGCGGAGTGTGACAAGCACACTGATTGCACTTCCTGTCTGGCAGTAAAGGACCCATACTGTGGTTGGTGTGTTCTCGACGGCCGGTGAGTTTCATCTTGGAATTCACTCTTTAGACAGCAATTTTCAGTTTATTTTAGGAGTATGTTTCTCTCGCTCATCCTCCTGTCTGGTCTGTTGGTCTGTTTTTCTCCTCGCTCCTCCAGGTGTGGGATGCGTTCAGACTGTCGGCTGGGCTCGGTTGAAGGTCACTGGCTGTGGAGTTTTGATGAGCAGCAGCAATGCTTGAGAGTGGAGTCGCTGAGCCAATATAACGCCAGCCTTGGAGAGCAGAAACAGGTAAAAAGTCATTCAGTCAGAAATTGCAATGAAGTGGGAAATTTAGTGCATCATCAAAATTCAGTCTTTTTTAACCGTGAAGCTTAAAAGTAAACCCTGCAATATTTCAGCAATATCTTTCATACAATAGCATTCTAAGTTTTGGGGTTGTACGATTTTTTTCATGTTTTTTTTAAGAAGTCTCTAATGCACATCAAGGTTAAATATACAGTAAAACATATTATGTAATGCATTTGCAATTTGAAATAACTGCTTTCTTTTGTAATGTATGTTAATATGTAGTTTATTTCTGTGACCAAAGCTAAATGTTTTGGCATTGTTACTCTGTCTTCGGTGTGTCACATGATCCTTTAGAAATCATTCTAATATGCTGATTTGCTACTCAGCAAACATGTATAATGATACATTTCTTTACTGTCACTTTTAATCAAATTACTGCATCGTTGTGAGATGTTTCTTTTGTGTTTAATTTAGCATACGTTTAACAAGCTACAGTAATTAGTCTCTAAGCTAGCAGAATCTTCCACAGCACTCACTAATGCGATAATTCACATATTATCTTGCCTCGTTTTCAATGCTTAAAAGCTTTTTCCCCGATCGTTGGCATTTTTATTTAACTGTTCCATAAGGGATGCTTTTCTAATAAATTATCAAAGCTATAAAGCTTAATGTTTTAGGACAGTGATTGCAAGATTATAACCATTTTTTAATTTGTTAATTTGTTTCTTTTGTGTGTGTGTGTTTAGATTGCTGTAAATGTCCTGGGTTTGCCCAGCCTGTCAGAGGGTGATATGTACTCGTGTTTCTTTGAAAACGCTGAAACAGCTGCTTCGGTCCAGGGTACCACAGTCACCTGTGTCACTCCTGAGGCCTACAGACTTCCACCAGTGCCACAAGGAGAGGGTAAGACAACCCACATGCTTATGATGTTTGAATCATTTTCTGTGAAACTTAAAACTGGCCTTAAGCAACTGGTTTACATGTGTAAGAGCCTGTTTGAGTGAGGAAATCTCTTTCTGTGACATTCTCTCACAGTTAAAGGAACATTTACATTATTTTAAAAAATAGGCTCATTTTCCAACTCCCCTAGAGTTAAACAGTTTATTGTTTTTGAGTCCATTCAGCTGGATCTTTGAATCTGATTAAATCTGCTCAAAAATGACCAAATAATCAAGGAACTTTGCGCCGTACCGTGGGTGCAGCGCCACATTCATCATTGCACCTGCTGCACCCAAGTTCTTTGATTATTACACCGGAATGATAGTATTGCTCCTGGTCATATCAGCCTAGAAAATTGCAACTTAGTACACGACGTAACAGAGGAGTCAGAGTCAAGTTTTAAATAGGAAAAATATAGAAACTCTTTGGACGTTTGTAAGTGAGATGCTAATGGTCTAATCAGATTCAATGATCTATGCTAAGCTAAAGCTAAAAGTGTTTTTACTTTTTTTACGCCATTACCATATTAGAATGATTTCTGAGGGATCATGTGACTAAAGACTAAGGAATAATGATGAAAATTCAGCTTTACTACAAGAATAGATTACATTTCAAAATATTAAAACAGAAAACAGTCAGTTTAAATTGTAATGTTATTTCACCATATTACAATTTTATTATTTTTATTAATCAAATAAATGCAGCCATTTAAATCGTATTTGATCCAGTAGTTCATCTCTCAGGAATTTTATAATAGCCATGTTCCGTTTCACTTCTCTGTTGGTTTTTCTGCACCATTACTCTTCCATGGAAGCATTCTACTGAAAAAGTTCATGATATTACATGAATGTCGAAATAAGATGGCAGAATTAACTTCGTTAGTAGACATGTAGTTGCAAATTAATGAGAATTAGTTGTCATGTAGTTACAAAGTCACTATATCTTTAAATAAAGTGTAACTGATTGATTGTTTTTGTGTGAGGTTTATGTGTGATATAATGGTCCAGTGCCTTAATATTGACCCAGACTCCTCTCATATTTGTCGTCTATAACAGATTCGGTGTCAGTCACGCTGTCCCTGCGCTTTCGGACGGTCACTGTAGCTCTCGCAGACTTTACCTTCTACGACTGCTCGGTGGTGCAGCAACTCTCTGGCACCAGGCCGTAAGTCTCATGGGCTCACCTGTGTTTAATTCCACATGAACAAAGCAAACACAAACACAGGACAATGTTAAACCTTACCCTAAAATGACACCTTAGTGTAATTTGGAAAAGTTATAATCTCTTATAGTGTCATGCCATTATCATAAAAACATCCATCGATGAGCGGCTGTCATGCGTTGAAGAATGTCCCAGAGGCATAAGAAGGGCAGGGCAGCTGTCTCTCTCTCTCCGGACCTCACTAACACATCCCTGATGATTTAACAGCTGTTTCCCACATTCCACCATTCCTCCACCCTGACCATCCTCCCTTACCCATACACCCCTGCAGACAGCCGCTCTCCCTGATGCTGTTTTGATTTGCGATGTGGGAAAGCTGTGAACTCAGCTCTGTGTTGTTTGATGAGTTTAGGGGAGTCATGTGTAATTCTAGAGCTCAGCTATTTTGGATGCTGGGCTGCTTTGCTGTCCTCATCTAAATACTCGCAGGGGTGTAGATGGGTTTAATTTATGCAGTCACTGCTAAACTTTTGGTTTATTTATGTTCTGTCTTGCTGTTTTTTTAGGTGTAGGGGCTGTGTGAGCAGCCGCTGGAAATGTAACTGGTGCATCCACCAGCATGTGTGCACTCACCGGTCCGTGTGTGACCGTGGTGCAGTCATCTACAACCAACATGTAAGTTTTTGTTGATAATGTGAGGTCATATCTGTGAGTTTGATATAATGTGCAAATGTAGTGGAGCCCAAAAGTATGAGACCAACAGTGAAAGCGAATGTGTATATTTTAAAACAGTATATTTTACTTTTATTTATATATATATAGATATAGATATAGATAAATAGATAGATATAGATGTTTGTTTATATATATACATATCTATTTTTATTTATGTACGTGTGTGTGAGTTTGTTTGTGTGCGTGAGTGTAGCTAATGTATGATAAAAATATATCAACATAATTTGTTGAGTTTAATTAGAAAAAAGTATTTGATTTTGCCCCCCCCTCCCTTTTTTATAGAAATATTAGAATATTAAATTATGAAATATTTCCTATTAAATTTGCTTTAAATGTTCTTTCTTCTAAACCATTTATTTCTTAAAGTTTTAAAACACAGTTTTTAGTATGGTCTCAGACTTTTAGACCCCACTGTATGTGTTTTGTATGTGGCTTCTTTTTGCTTTGAATGACCATTTTTGGTTCATATAAACTACCATTTAAAAGTTTGGAGTCAAAGTAATTTAAAGTTTTTCATCAAGAATTCATTTTTGCAAAGATTTCTATTAAATAAATGCTGTTCTGTTGAATTTTGTATTCATCAGAGAAGCTTAGGGGGAAAGTATCAGTTTCCACAAATATGAAGCAAAACCATTGATTTTAACATTGATTATTATAAGAAATGTTTTCAAATCAGCATATTAAAATTATTTCTGAAGGATCATGTGACATTGAAGACTGAAGAGACTGAAGATTAATGATGCTGAAAATTCAGCTTTAAATCACAGAAACAAATTGGATTTTAGAACATAGCCAAATAGAAAACAGTTACTTTCATTTATAATAATATTTCTCAATGTCCCTTTTTTTACTATATTTTTTAAATAAATAAATGCAGCTTAGTGATCAAAACATTAAAAAATCTGACCAACCCTAGACTTTTAAATGGCAGTACACATAACGCTTGCTTGTGTGTTTTATGATTTACAATGCGTTTAATTCAGCACCATTGTTTATGGATTTGAGTTTATATTAATTTATTTCAGTTGCCATTATTTCTTTTTTTTTTTTCCCTCATTCTTTCTGTTGTGTCCTGTGTTTGTCTAAAGTTTTCGCCCCCCACGTCTGCTCCCCAAACAATAAAAGACGTTGATGTGCACACGTACACCACCTCCACACCCATGACAACAGCCACCCTCTCGACCAGCGAGGCTGCCGAAACCACCGAAGCCTTTGTTATGACTACCCCTTCAGTGACCCCGCCCACTACTCCAGAGCCCACCGGCGCCCCCACCAACACACCTCTGGAAAACACGACCCCACTTGACCACACACCCACCACCGCCAACCACGCTACCACCGCTCACCCATCCAGTGCCACTACAGAGTCAACCGATACCACCACCCTCTCTAAGAACGCCACTTGGGTGGAGGAGGGCATCCAGGTAGGTTTGCTGTCAACGCCGACCCCGCAATCATACGAAGAAATGGTGGGACCTTCATTGCGTGAAGAGGCCGCTGAAGTGACGCTGCCTGCATTGAGAGCTGGGGAAGTGGTGACGATGGGACCGCTGATTGAAGCGCTGCCCTCATCTTCCTTTGAAGTGGTCACCCTCTCGCAGGCGGAGATGGATATAGATGCTCTTATAGACACAGGCGTCCCCGTGTCATCAGCCAGCGCCCCCTCTGGTGACGGTGAGGCAGGGCCTGATTCATCCGATTTCCCCCTCGCTCCTGACACAGACTACCAGGCCGACTCGGCTGACCTTTTCCTCCTGGTGAGTGTGGTTCCTCAGGCCAAGTCTGCTCGCTGCAGATGCTGGAGGTTGAACGTACCTAAAGCGTGAATTACACGCGTGAATGATGGGATATGTAATTAAATAGATGAAAGCAGTTCTGCTCTATTACTAATATTAATGCCATTTGATGTTGCGACATTAAAGCAGTGTACTGGGTTCATGATGCACAGACATTAATTTGACTCATCCATCATCAGATTGTAAAAACAAGCCAAAATCTGGGTTACAGTAACACTCTCTCTGTATAAATGGAAAGTTGACCCCCGAAAAAAGAAAATTCTGTTATTTACCCCTCATGTCATTACAATCTAGTGTTGTTAAAAGTACTGACCGCTGTTAAGTGGATTCTTAAACACCTCTCATTGGCCCTTTTGTTCAGACGGGTCAGGTTAGTTAAGGTACGTTGTTTGAAATGGACATTTATACATCTTCTGAATGCTAAATAAATACATTTTCCACTGATGTAAGGTTTGTTAGGATAGGAGCATTTTTGGCCGAGATGCAACCATTTGAAAATCAAAATGTTGGGAAATATTGAGAAAATAAGACCAAATGAAGACCTTAGCTATGCATTAAACTAGTTAGTCAATTGAATACATTTTGATATATTTATGGTACGGAATTTATAAAATATCTTTATGGAACAAGAGCTTTACTAAATGTCCTAATGATTTTTTTTGGCATAATGTCGTTCCAGAAAATCATTTAGGTTTACAATGACATGAGGGTGAGTAAATTATTTAGTTGAATCTTTCATTTAACACAGGTTCCAGCTTTAAAGATCCCTCTTTCTTTCTTCTATAGGGCAATTTTTAATAGAAATGGAAAAATAGCATCGAAAACAGAGACTGTTTTTAAACAATTTTCTATGCTTTTGTTGAAGCATCAGCCCTCGTTATTTTTTAAATCATGTTTTGTAGCACGATTTTCCATCTTACTACATTACCCATTATTCTTTAGCAATTCTCCACCAATCTGGGAATTGCAGCAAGCAAATGTAACTAAAAGAGCACTTCAGTGCCCCCCACACTACCATGAAGCACCACAAATCACCTAATAGTCACTCTCCCTATGGTCTCAAACGATAAAAGGTAAAGATAAAAAATATACTGTTTTTCTGTATTTGAAAGAATTTACAGGCCTATAAATGTATCCATTTGTCCATCATTTTCACAGTGTCATTCACAGTGCCTTTTGGTATTGTAGTTCTGTCTTTTTGTTCAATTTTGAAATATTTTTTTGCTTCAAATCAAAGTTTTTAATTTTGTGATTCACCTCATAGTTGGTTGATTTGTTTCATGCCTTATTATTTTTTAACAAAGACATATTTAAAATCTCTATGGGAAAAATTAATAGAAAAAATACTCCCAAAACCAGCACTGCTGAGAAGGTGGAGGGAACACTGTTTTGTTATATTGAACCCAGAACATTTCTTTAATTATTTAATTTGCTTCAGGTGTGTGTTTTTTCATCCATTTTGTTTGTCATTAAATCTCTGTCTAATACACTCATTTTCAATGTATTATACATAAAATAGCAGAAGCTGAGTGATACTCCTTTCAGAGCTGTGGTCGGTGTAATGAAGTGTGTTGTCTATCTGTGTGTGATCAGGAAGAGGAGAGTTTACTCGTGAGCAGAGGTTCTCAGGCCTGTCCGTGTGTGGAGGGCATCCAAGGCAGCTCTCTCCTACCTGTCAATGTAGAGAGGAAGATCACTCTGCTGGGGTGCAACTTGCACCTCTATCAGGTAACGCAAGGTCTTGAGGCTTGTTTGGGCTTGACAGTGTAGCGTAGTCAGACTGTGACTCAGAGCAAAATGTCTGGTAAAGCAAGGGTCTGTCTGACTGACATGAACAACAATCGACTGCGGTTTCCTTACGGGGCATTTAGGGGAAAGTAAATCTGAAACCAATCATTTCTCATTAATTGAATGATGAGTAACGATGTGAAAGTCTTCAACGATGTGAAAAATATAAACCGAATAGGTTCTACTTAGACTACTGCAGACTAATCTAAGCTTGCATTACACGTGCACAAAACAAAAAAACTATTTGAATATATTTAATTAAATGTAATTTATTCTTGTGATGAAAAAGTTGAATTTTCTGCATCATTACTTCAGTGTGACATGGTCTTTCAGAAATCATTCTAATATGCTGATTTGATGCTCATAAAGCATGTTGAAAATAGTTTTGTTGCTTATTGTTTTTATGGAAACACATACATTTTAGGAATCTTTGATGAATAGAAAGTTCAGAAGAATAACATTAATTGATGTTATCTGATTTATTTAAGACATATTTAACAATATGAAGGCCATTTAAAGAATATATCTGTGTGTGTTTTAAGGACAAAGACCTGGATTACCAGTGTGTGTTGATGATTGAGGGCCGATCAGTGGTGGTGGATGCTTTTGTGGAAGTGGACGACACTCAGCCATCTCTGTTCTTCATTACCTGCCAGCTTCACCAGGTGTGCTACCAAAAAAATAAAGTAAAAATTCAACACACTGTATTAATTTGACAGAATTTTTCATATTGATGCCTGTATTTTGATTTTTTTAGCACTTTATTGCATTGTTTTTCAGAGTTAACGGAAATGCCAGTAAAATTTTTGCACAATATTACCTGAAAATTACAAGTGCTTATATTATTGTTTTTTAGTACAGAAATATAAATTACTTAAAACTTAAATAA
>JAUMHP010000080.1:5382802-5397142 GCA_032361065.1 Enteromius trimaculatus
AACCTGTCATGAAAATTTCTCAAAACAGCTGCAACAGCAAAGTCGAACGATTGTTGCTGCTCGGTACACGCCATGTTTAAAAGCTGGTATGGTTTCCGGTCACTGCTGCGTAATCGCGTTGCACCCGCCTCAGTCGTGCCGGTAGGGGGAACTTGTTACTCATTGGTTCCCACTGTTTTGGAAACGTTGCTCGCAAAATAGAATGTAGCGTCACAGGAAGTATGGGCGGGCTCAGGCTATAACCTGCCACCGAAGCAAGTTAGCAGAGTAGCATAAGTTGTAGTGAACACTGCTAAAAGCCAAACCAATTTCATGGTACCTAAAACCTAGAAATGGTGCAAACTAAACTGAAACTTAGCTAGCTAATCAGCAAAATCAGCATCATGGTACAGACCCCAGGTAACGAACGTTTAAAAATCAAAACGAGGCCTGAGTGGTTTATATCACAGTATTTCTGAAGGAAGACCGTGTTTAGAAAATGTCATTTTCATTTCATCCTGCTTATAAGGCAGCGTTTGTAAGCGCAGAGCTGCTTTGTCTACAGCCGTTACCAGGGAAACGTTTCTCGTGCTTAAAGCTCCACCTGCTGGCAGAGAATGAATCTGCATTTTTAATTAATCCGTCTGATTTACGCAGAGAGCATATTTTGCTTGTTATCAAAAAATAATAGTCTAAAGTTACTCTAGAAAGGACCTAGCTGTTGTTATTGATTCTATTTGGATGTTTACTGGAAGTTAAGTTAGGGCCACACAAGCACGCTTGCGCAGTTTCGTTTGTTTATGTTGTAGAAACCCTCTAAAGAATGATTATAAAATGTATTTATTTATAAATTATAGAGTGTATCACCTATTTTGGAAACAAAACTGTTCCTTTTATAAATTAAGTTAACAGTTAGTAATTAATTAAAATACATTACTCTTATGGAACAATGATGCTGGTGGCTATTTTAGCACAGAACAGTAGCAAAGCGTTAACAGCTGATGTAATTGAGTCCGATGGAAAGCTCAATATACTTTTAATGGAAGATAAACACCTTCACCTCAAGCCCATATAAGCTCATTCCCTCCAAGCTTTTCAAGGCCTGCTGCATCCTTTTCATTGCTAATGTACTCTTCATTCAGTTTTTATGTGCCTTGATTAATGCCACAGCTGCTTTCTCCTCCAGATAATTACTTTTGATTTGTGTTACAGTCAAACTGTATAATCACTTTGGCAGTTGGTGGCATGAGAATAGCTGTGATCTATTTATGACCCATGATGCAGTTTTGAGTGTCCCATTTAGAGTACAAAGCCCAGGGGAGAACGCTAGGAAGAGAGTTAGCTCACCGTTACGCTTCCTGGAGTAAAGATTTTATTCATTAGCAGTGTTTATTAATCAAAATCGTGGGACTTGAAAGGCTCTAAATAACAAAACAGAGGCCTGAATATGATATGAGTTTGGTAAATCATTGCTCTATTTTATTTCAAATGTACATAAGGGTTTCTTTAACTCATGTAAATTAATAAAATTAGTTTGGGTTTTTGTTGTTTTATTTAGTTCGTGTCTGTTTTGCTGTTCGCTATCCCCTATTCCGGATTGTTTACATGTCATTTTTTTTGTACACAACAGTTTATATTTACTATCCCTCATTATTATACATTTAAACATTAGAAAAGTTTTATTATCTTTCATTTTAGTTTTTGTTTGCAACAAATTTTAATGTTAGATGCAATTTATTGTCCTCTAAAATCTATATTTATTTAAATGTAAATAGATATTTTGCTGTCTGGTTTCCCTTGTTAATCTACCTTCATGCACCCCCATAAATAGCCCCGTTTCTACTGTCTTTATCACGATAACTAGTAAGTGTTAACAAGCTCATATATACCACACTCGCTCTCTCTCTTTCCTAGATAACTGGTGGGTATTTTCAGCACTACATGCAAGACAATGTACAGAAACCACAGCAACTGGTGCTTTAAACTGCACAGCACGTGTTATTTTTGAATACCACTGTCTTTTTATAGATGGTGATGTCATGCGTGTGTATAATGTGCTTTACATTCCATTACAAATACTAATATTAACTGCCCTTCATATTCTCCAGTGTTTTCATTTTTAAGTATTGCTGCTATAGTAATGTAATCATATTAGGAATGTTGGTTTCTTGTGGATGTTCCATCAGCAATTTCTTGGTAATGTTTTATTTTTTTTTTTTGCCAGCTAGTCTTTTCTCAGCTTTCTATGCTTTAGTTTAAGTGAGCAGCACAGCCACCTGTCTCCTCATAATATCTCTCAACTCAGAGAAATAGAGAGAGAGAGAGAGAGAGGTGTGGAAAGTGAGAGGGCGGTGGAGGGTTTAGAGGAAGTCCCCTCATCATAAAGTCAGGATGAGCATCTATAAGCAGCTCCAGCCTTCTGATGAAATCATGCAAAAAAACACAAAGGAAACAATCCGCACCAAATCGTGAGTACAACACACATCTTTACTTAGCATGCTTCTCTGTATATTTTACTTGAAAGGCTTTACAAATAATATTTAAAATCTGCTGCTGCTGTCGGGTTGTTGTTTATGGGTCAGAGATTATGTGTGTGGACTTTGGTAGCCATAAAGTACTGTAAATGCCTTGCAATTCTTCTATAAAAAGTTTAATTGAGAGAGTTTGGCTGCAGTTGTATGGCAGTAAACACTGGTCTTCAGGACATGGATACTGTACGGCCCAACTTGCCAGACGTTAATCTTTATATAATGAAAATGTCTGTTTTATTTTTAGATGAGTTATGTTGCTTTATATATAGTATGTGCTTAATTGGTTTATAGCACCGGTTCTCAAACTTCAGGTCATGTACCTTTTTTGTGATCATTTAACACCATCCACCTAATTGATATTTCTTGAGTCTTATTTTAAGTATTTAGGACATCAATATTTCTGCAGATTAAGTAAATTATGCTGCCATTAACATTCACAGTCTCTTGACTGGTCTTCATTGTTTATATCAACAATTATAGATTTATATGTTTGGAATGAATACATTTGTATATATTATAAATGTGTGTGTGTGTGTGTGTACAGTATATACTGCTGTCAGGTAGTTACCTATAAATCCTTCTTAAATCATAAATACAATACAACTAATGCAAGAATAAATGTGAATTTAAAATAATTCCTAGAGTTTTCATAGCATATTGTACATTTACGAAATCCACTTGAATCACAGGTAATATTAATAATATTTATATTTAGTAAGCTTAGTAAGCGATATTATGAGGTGTAATTAAAATGGTACTATGATTTATACTGTGGTACTGAATACCTTATTCATACAATGATAATATAATTGTACTTTTTCACATGTCAGTAAAGTTACAGTGAGTTACTGGGAGAATTTTCCCTCTTGTGTCTTGTGTGTCATGAGTGAAAGACAGACAGTGGCACAATATATTTTCAGGTCACGGTTCAGATCCTGCTGTAAACTCCCACAGTAGCGGGTGTTGAGATCTAAATGCGGTACTGACTTATCTGACCCTTGGTGAGCCAAATGTGTCAGGATAGAAGAGCTGTCCTTCCACCTCTGACGGACATTTATGGTTGTCTAAGAATACACAGCACAGATTTAGTGTTTTGTATATGCTCCATTACATCAGCAACCACTGAATTATTTATGCTTACGTTGCAAAGATTTATGACTCTACTTTTTGCATCATATGTATGTGAATATGCATGAATAAATAGTCAGAAGTTGGGTTCCATTGCAGGTCTGATGTAGTCATGGACTCGAAGCTGAAAACACTTAGGAATTATAAACATCTTGAACCTGATTGCACAGAGGAAAGTGAAGATCCAAGAGATTACTGCTATGGTGAGCCTCTTTAAATCTGTAATATAAGTAGAGACATCTAATTAGTAACGACATTAAAGTGCCCCATCTATGGATTTTAAAACATGAGCTTTCATGCTCAAAACCAAAATAAGAACCTTTTAAAACCCATAATAGTGGCACTTTAATACAATATAGTATAGAGTCTAGTGAAAGCCCTTTTATGGTTCCCCAAAGAGCCTCCAATGAATTAAAAGTAGCATTTAGTAGCGTAAAGAACATAAAGAGTGCAGTAAAAAGTGTCAATGGATGTTAAAGATTCTTCATGGAACCACAGATGCCAATTAAGAACCTTTAGAATTTTTATAGATGTATACAGTTCAGTGATTTAACTCTCTTTATAGGTGGGTATCACCCAGTCCAGGTGGGAGATGTGTTTAATAAGAGATACAAGGTTTTGTCAAAGCTGGGTTGGGGATATTTCTCAACTGTATGGCTCTGCATTGACCTCAGGTACTGAAATTTTGTGCTCTATATGTTGCCTATTGATGTGCGTGTGTGTGTGTTTAAAAGTTCTCAAGTGTTGCTGTTTGTGGTTTTGTAGGTCAGGCAGGCATGTGGCAGTTAAGGTGTTGAAGAGCGGAGCTGGATTCACTCAGGCTGGTCAAGATGAACTGACATTACTGCGATGTGTGAGTGTCTCTCGCTCACTCTCTCTGCTTCTTTGTTTCTCTTGTACATCTCAAAACGTTCTCCCTCTCTCCAGGCCAGTGGACCCACAGCCCGCAACCCTCTTAAAGGACGTATAGTACAGTTACTGGATGAGTTTAAGATAGCTGGTGTGAACGGCATTCGTATCCTTTCATAATATCATTTGTGAGAAATTAAGCATTACAACAGTAATAAACATTAGACAAATGTTATTCATGCATTTAAGAAAAATCCATTACATTCAAATAATATATATATACAGTATATATATATACATGCAAATATTTTCAAAATATATGCTGTCTTTATGAATACATAATAAATATATACAGTTTATACATATATATAATTTAAACAAAAATGTTTATTTATAAAAAAAAAAAAACAATCCTATGCCTGAGTGAACTGTACTACTGAATCCTATAATAACTAAATTATGAACAGTCTCAGATCGTTTTGCAAACCAGTCTGACCAAATCAAGTGATTTATTTGCACATCTGGCACTGCTAGTGAGGGGCAGTTGTGGCCTAATGGATAGGGGGGTTGGACTTGTAACCCAAAGTTTGAGTTCGGGTTCGAGTCCCAGGTCTGGCAGGGATTGTGGATGGGGTTAGTGAATAACCAGCACTGTCTCCACCTTCAATAACCTTGAGCAAGGCACCGTTCCCCCAACTGCTCCCCGGGCGGCGCAGCAATGCCTGCCCACTGCTCCGGGTGTGTGTTCACTTCTCACTGCTGTGTGTGTGCATGTTGGATGGGTTTAATGCAGAGCACAAATTCCAAGTATGGGTCACCATACAAGGCCACAAGTCACTTCACTTCACATCTAAACTGCAACACATTGGCTATATGGCTGACATATAAGAAAAAAATAAGATTTTAAAAAGTCAGTATACATCTTTATTTGTCTTTGATTGAATCAGTATGTTAGAATGAATCAGTTGAGTGAATGACTCATTTAGTCAGCTGTATGCTGCCACCTTCGGGTGTAACGGTGAGAGGCACTAAAAATCTCAACATGCTACTTTGTGTTCTCTTTCACTTGCAGAATTTCAGACTTAATTTGTAGACAATAATAGTTATATTCATAGTGAGTACAGCAGTATGGTGGCATATGAAGCCATGGTAATAAAAAAGTCACTTTCAGACTAAACAGTTTGATACTTCTGATCATGCATTAAAACTGATGGATTTTGACAGTGAAATTTCACAGATAAATTATAAATGTGACCGTATCTGATACCCTACACTGAAAAGTCTTTGGGATTGTAAAGCAAATTAAAAGGCCACATGTTATATATGTTGAACTGTTCTTTGGGAAGGTTGGGGTAGGTATGCTTTTATATAATTTTAGTATTTTATATAATACTGTAATACATATCAAGAGTTGATTCTTGACCACTATGTAGATATTTGTCTGGTGTTAGAGCTGCTGGGGCCAGACTTGCGCTGTTGGCAAGTGTGTTTTGGTAATCCAGGCCTTTCTCTCCCCTGTGTCAAACACGTCATCACTCAGGTCAGAAACGTCTAATGTGTGTGTGAAATGTAATGTAGACCTTATGTCTAAAAAGAAAGACCTCTGGAATCAGCTCAACACCTGAAAAACGTCTTTTGTCTCAGGTGCTTGAAGGTCTGGAGTATCTTCACAGACACTGCAATATCATTCACACAGACATCAAGCCTGAGAACATCCTGCTGTGTCTATCACCGCAGTCCTCCTCTCATCCTCCAGGGGGCGCTATACAAACGTACTCTTCAGACATTAAAACCACCATGCTAAAGGATCCCGGTAAGAAAATCGTTAAATGTCAGTGAAGTAAATCATTACACTGAATCACTGTTATAAAAGTAGCATTGAGTCACCATTTATTAATTTCATGCAGAAGCAGCTGGAAACCTGGATAATATCACGGTGAAGATTGCAGACCTTGGCAGCTCATGTTGGGTGGTGCGACACATTCAGTGAATTCATATAATGCTTTCCTCAAAGTCTATGAATGTGCAGCCTGGTCATGTGGAAACATGAATGTTTATAACAGATTGGATTACTTGAACTCTTTTCTTGTTGTTTTAGTACAAGCACTTCTGTCAAGAGATCCAGACCAGACAGTACCGCTCTCTAGAGGTGCTCCTGGGTTCTGAATATGGGCCTCCAGCTGACATCTGGAGTGTGGCCTGCTTGGTGAGTCTACAGCTGTCGACGGCATTTGGTGAAGTAGATTCATCCTAAAATAACATTTCTTCTTGGCTTTCAAAAGTGTACAACTGTTTAGCACATGATTGGATTACTTAAAGGTTTACTTCACCCCAAATGAAAATGTTGTCAGTGATTACTTACTCTCAAGTTGTTCCAAACCCGTAAAGGCTTCTTTGTCTTCAGAACACAATTTAAGATATTTCAGATGAAACCATGTGACTGTCCCATTGACTGCCAAGTAAATAACACTTTTACGGTTCAATCATAACATTATAAAGTGACAAGAATACTTTTTATACAAAAAGAAAACAAAAATAACCGCTTTATTAAACAATTCCGTTTAGCAATGTTATCTGTTACTACCTGAAGGTAAAGTAATTAAACTACTTTTTAGATTACGTTTAGATTATTCTTTCTGAACTATTAAATAAACCATATTGATATACTAAAAACATATAAGAATTTTTTTTTAATTATATATAAACATTATATAATGAATTATACATTACACCAGAGTTTCCCAAACCAATCAACAGTTACTAAATGTCACTGGATATGATGAAGACATAGCGTTTCACAGCTATACATGACCAGTGTTTAGTAACTTGCAAAATTATTTGTTTCATACATGATCCAATTGCTTTTTTCACCCAAATTCAGATGCACGGTTTGTACATGGTTTATCTGCACAACTTTTGTGAATATAGCTAAATGGTAACACAGTACGATTTGTAGAAATTAAATTTAAAGAAAAAAAGAAGAAGAAAGTAGATTTAAAAAATTTTATGAACCATGTAATCTTGTAACTGTAATCTGATTCTAATCATTTTAAAAATGTAATATACTCTAATACATTTAACAAATAATACAAAAAAATCTGATTATATAATCCAGATTAGATGTAATTAGATGTATTATTTTTCAACAGGCATTTGAGCTCACTACTGGTGAGTCCTTATTTGAACCTAAAGCAGGGCCGAATTTCTCCTTAGAGGAAGGTAAACTATTTAATAGCCATCATCAGTCTTTTTTATTTGTGAGCATACTTTTAGATTTGTGGGATTGACCGTTTCTATTATTTATAGACCACCTGGCTCATATTATTGAGCTGCTGGGTAAGATCCCAGTGTCAGTGGCTCTGTCCGGGAAATATTCCCATGAGTATTTCAACCGCAAAGGTGAGTACAATACTACGTTAAATACTAGAGTAAAATGAATATAGCTCTTCAACAAAAGTGTTACAGCAGGTTCTGTACTACTATTACTATTAACTATGATGGTTTTTGCACAGGTGACCTGCGGCGAATATCCGTCCTCCGGAGAAATATCACTTTCTCCTCAGAGAGGCATCACTTTTCTCTGATTTCCTGTTAAAGATGTTAGACTTCCTGCCAGAGCGGAGGGCAACAGCAGCTCAGTGCCTCAAACATCCCTGGCTAAAGCTGTAACCCTCTCTGGCTTTTTTTCTGTTCCTGTCTGTGCTGAACGAAAGTGTTAAAATTAGTCTATATAAGTGAAGATTGTGTCTTCATTTACTCATTCTCGTGTTCCTAATCTGATTTACTTTCCTCGTTTGGAAACCCAAAAGACATTTTCATAAATGTCTCTGTGTTAGGAGTCAATACAGTCCAATGTTTTGAACATTCTTCAAAATGTCTTTGTTCCAGAGTTCAAAGAAAGGCATGCAGGTAACATGAGGACAAGGAAATATTGAGTGAACTATCCCTTTAAAAAAGAATGGCTGGGTCTGTAACATACAGTAGATATGTACATAGCAAAGCTTGCACAGCAAATGCATTTAAAGCTTTGGAATGTGTTTAATCGTCTGGTACATACATTCCACTCGTAAATAAGGCCTGTAGTGTTTCTATGCATAGATCAGACACTAAAAGCAATGATGATCACATGACTGATCGGTTCTCCTGACTTGAGTAACACTGGTGCTCTGAGATGTAAGTAAAGAGTTTAAATATATTAAACAAACCAATTGTTTTTTTTAATCAATGTGTAAAGAATGAATTTGCAATAAGTGCTGTCTTTAAATAAATGATTTGTAAGACATTTCACTATGTTTATTGGTCGACTTGAATGTTAACATCTGTTATGATAATCAACACTCATGTTTTTTTTTTCTGTTTGCCTATCTGCATAACATTTTCAGATTAAAATGACACCTGTACAATGTATTAAAGCGACAATATACAGAATAGAAACTGAAAATAAAGCAATACATCTTAATAACAAATTACAACAATAAACAAAACTGCATGTCAATAAAAAAAATTCAAATCCTTTCTGATATCCTTCTGGCACTACTTTTAATGTCTCTTGCCTTGGTAGCTTAATGCACAGTTAAGAATATAAAATAATATCAACCTCCGCCTCTCAACAGATAGATAGACAGAGAACGGCATATTTAGACAGTATGACAGACACAGGTAGAGTTTGACAGATTTGAACAGAAAAAGACAGATTTATAACTCTTTGCAGGTGGAGTGTCCTATACTTCCTCCCCTGTGCTGAGTTTGATCTCCTCTTCATTGTCCTCCTCATTGGCAGGGCCAATTTCCAGCCCCTCCACCTTTCTCTGTTTCTGTTCCTTTTCCAACCATCTGTAGTTGTAGTAATTCATGATGAAGAGGAAGATGCCTCCAGCCAGCATCATGATACCACAAGCATAGTACATGTATTTATAATCCATGAAGATGTCCACCAGCAAACCTGAGGATAAAAAATCTGTGAATAAACATCCTCAACAGTATAACACAGAGAGATATAACTTCTGAATCTCATTGTACTCACCAGAGATGGGCGGCCCCAGCAGGACAGGCCCACACTCTATAATGGTGGCAAGTCCAACCGCGCTGGAGAACTGCTGGGCTCCCACCAAATCCATGAGCGTCTCGAACAGAAGAGCACACACCATCCCAAAAGCCAGGCCAAAACAGACAGCATACACCACCAGACCACTGTAACCAGGTAAGAGTGGACACATCATATGGCACAGGCCATTATATGTCACAGCGAAGCTGAAGAAATATTGGATCTTGGGTCTGATCCATCTGGTGTTGGCGACCAAACCCGTTCCTGGACGAGCAAACATGTCTACTAGAGCGAATATGGAGAGCAGGAACGCTGCAGAGTACTCATCTATCCCCTGATGCTTGGCATATGGTGCCAGGAAGACAACTGGAGCAAAAAATCCAAAAAACATGAGTACATTCCCTACTAGATAGATCAGGAAGCCTCTGTGCTTGAAGAGGGAGACATCAATGAATTGGCTAACATTTGCAGCACAGCCTGACCGCCTGGACTCGTTTTGTTCAGTTTTGTGAGGTGTGACGTCCAGTTTTCCTGCATCGTTCTTATCAGTGGTTTTGCTCGCTGGCAGTTTTGTTTTTATCTCGATGGGTCTCATAAGAGATCCTGCCACGCAGCAGTTGAGCACCACTCCTCCAAGGACGAGGAAGCTTCCTCGCCATCCAAAATGGTCGAAGAGAAACTGGTTGAGGGGAGCCAGGGTGGACAGGAGGACCGGGCTACCTGCCATCGCTAGGCCATTTGCTATGGGCCTTTTCACAAGGAAGTATTTACCGATTATGGTAAGAGCTGGTTGCAAGTTAAAAGCTAAGCCAAAGCCTGTAAAACAAAAGCATTTTTATGTGAAAGTTAACATTTGACCATGTGCAAATATGTGCAGATGTCCTGACAATGTATTACTCCAGTAAAAGTACAACCCGAATTCTGGAAATGTTGGGACATTTTTTAAACTTTAAACTAATGTTTAAATCACATGAGCCAATATTTTGTTCACAAAAGCCAGGTTTCCATCCAAGGAGTTTTTACGATAAAATATTTAACGATTAAAATTTTTTACCAATATAGCTGATGGAAATGCTAATTATCAATAATATTTTGTAAATGTCAACATAGTATGTTTCCATTTAACTTTAGTGCATTCATTGTATATCGATATTTCAAGTGTGGCAAAAAATTGTTTGGAAACACCTTTTGTTGAAAAAAGAGCTTTAAAGCAAATAAATACAGAGTCTCATGACAAAATTATCCTATCAGCAGCGTCCGTGTTCGTGGTGTTGCTCGTGTCAAACCACCTTAACCTTTCAAAAGCGCATTCAATCAAAATATAATTGCATCTAAAATTTAAATATGGTAAAAAGATGAGTTACATCTCAAACATAAATATCTTAATTTGATGTTTCTTTTTAATACTTTGAAAGTTACATTTATTAGGCTTAATATTCAGGATATTATGAGTGTAGAGTTAGTAGTTTAATGCGTTACTGCGCGGCGCCCACAGGATCACTTATAAAAGTGGAAACAGCTTACTATACTCATTCAAGAATAAGTCATTTTTAAAAACTATTATAAATATTTATTTTATTTCTGTACATTCACAAATAAAACAGTTGTGCTTCACAAAAAGTAACTGAAATTCTGAATATAGGCTGCTACTTGTTGCTACTGTTTACAAAAAATATATATATTTTACATATGAGCTTTTTTTTTCTTTTATAGCTTATGTTTTTCTCTGTTCGCATGCAAGCTCTGCACGTGATGTGATGTGGATCCTCACGTTCTGATGTTTATGCTGCTTTTTGCACGTATAAAATGAATCCCTGCAAACAAATTAAGCTATTTTTAATGGGTCACAGCCACGTATCAATTCAAATTTAATTTACTTGTAATATAGCATAATCTAATAATGGCTTAACGACCGTCGGTGGTCGATTAGGAGAAATAAACTAAATTAACATTCCAATACAGTAAAATGTAATCAAGAAAAAAATAAATAAATAAAAAATACACCTGCTTATGAATAGCCTATTGCTTGATGCTGGAGTATCTACATAGTCAATAACAAAGTACAAAAACATGAAAACTCATTAAACTTGTTATTTTTTTATGTAGGCCTATATAATTAAATAATGGGCTACGTTTTACTCTTTGTCCATAACAAAACGGCGTAAAAACTGGATGGAAATAGGCTACAGAGAGCATAACAAATGTTTAAACAGAGAAACATTACACTTTTATCGATTTCAAATTTGAAGCCTGCTACAAGTCTCCAAGTTGACACGGGGGCAAAAAGGGGCTGAAAAAGGAATTTTGTAGACAAAGTAGCTCTGAGCTTACACACGCCGCCTTACATGCAGGATGACAATGTTCCTTCAGAAATACAGTGATATAAAACGCCCACACCTCGGTTGGTGCATTACATTGCTCGTGTTTATTCAAAAGCCCTTTTGTAAAATCGGTCAGTTTTGATATGTAGCAGGTCACCACAAATAAATAAATGAATGGGAAACACATCCCATACCAACTTAATTACTCATTAGCTGCGTTTGTAGCCGACAGCACTAACCAGACCGATAAACAAACACGACCGGAAGTTAACTTCGGTCCAAGAGCGTGCGCCCGATGAATAACCGTCTATACCCATTTTACCCATACAGCCATTTTAAATAGTGTCCAAAACCATAGTGGACGATATCGAGTGCGCTCATTTAATCTCACAGTGACCGCAAAAACGAGTTTACAACCGATGTACACTCAAAGGCAAGAGAGTGTCGCGACTCGCGCGCCAAATAATTCCCGCGTTTTACCACCCGCTGCTAAATCCATCCATTTTACAATGAAATACAGCGTTATACGACACAGGTACAAATTCATTAAACAATGATTATAATTAGTTATTAATTAGTTTAACTATTGTTGATATAATTCCAATGACAGAATGCAAGATAAATCCTTTAATCTTATTTCTGGAGCTACCTGTTTCAAGTGATTATAAAGCCGCAAGCAATAAGGGGCAGTCATGTCAGTTGACACGATACAAGTTTAGAGTCTGATAACTCTATGAATTATTCAGCACTAGTGGGCACACTGGAGAATAACTTCCCAGATGAGTCATTTTGAGTCAAACTAGACAGATTCAGTGATTCGTGAACCTGCTTTAAGTGCTTTAAGTGATCTTGAATTAATAAGTGCTGCTTAAGTGAATCTGTGACAGAAATGTATTCAGAATCTCTATTAGGTCTCGTAACAGTTAAAACATGGAGATCAAACAGACAGAATTGACCTTGAGTTTGTAATCTTTGATCACACACATGCAGGGGAGGAACCCCAGTGCACTGTACTGACCAATCGCAGTCCAGCATGATTTTTATTAGCAACAACATTGCCAGCAGGAAAATGTATTTAAATGTTATAAACATGGGAAAACTGTACCTCCAAGGACTCCAACGCATAAATACAAATGTAAAATGGTGGTGCCAAAGGATGCCGTTACCATAGCAACCCCAACCATTAGCCCACCAGCTATCACCACTGGGCGGCTCCCATAGCGGTTCACCAAAATACTGCTCACAGGTCCTGTAAGGTGAGATAGAAAGATGATGCAATGCTCGTATTTGTTGTCATGAACCCAAAAATAATACTAAAACCTTGACTTGTGACTATGCAAAATTAGACAGCTCTGGGTCACTGCGCAACCTTGGGCACAAAGTAATCTTTGATTTGGGCTCCCCCTGTTATTGGTTATTTCTAAGCACACATTGAATGATTGTGGGAGTAACTGGAATGCCAAGCAATGGCGCAGCTTTCCTAAAATGATGTGTGTATATATACATATACATAATATGCTTTCTAACCTCCTGCATACATGGTAGCCAGCATGATGGAGGACACCCAGGCTATCTCACTGTAGGAGATGGAAAAGTACTCCTGGATTTCTTTGAAGTAGATGGTAAGGGATTTGGGGAAGGCATAAGAGAAGCCGATGGAGATGAAAGATCCAAACACCACGGCCCAGCCCCAGCCTCCATCTGGAGGGGTGTAGCCCAGGTTTGTGGTAGCTGGTGGAGGCATGTTTGCTTTAGTTCCTCACTGAAATAAAAACAATGTATGATCTCATTAGTATTTCTCATTAAAAGAACAGAACACTTGTTTACATTCACTCAGAAATGTTCTTGTTGATTGATAAATCTTTGTAGGCCTACATGTTTATTTGCTGTAGTGGAAAACTATATAAAGGTTGGCAAAGTATAAGAGACAGGATAAGTGAGCTTACCTGTTTTTTACATTAGTAGAGGGACAGCCGGCAAAGCTTCCAGGTGGCTACATGTTCTTCATGTCCTGTTATCTCTTTTTTTATCCTTCTTATCAGGTCTCTTTTTTGTAGTGCTCCATATCACGTGAAATGCCATGCCCTTTTTTAAAAGAGAGAGAGAGAGAGAGAGAGAGAGACAGAAAGTGTGGTTATATTTCTAAAACGATATTTTCAACTATATATAAATTTTACTATACATAATATATTTATAAATATATAAGTAGCATTTTATTTACAAAGTCACACACAATTTAAACTAAATTTAAAAATGAATAAATAAAAGCAAATTATTAATTTGTATTGCAATAATAGGATTTGCAGACCAGTTTCAAAATCATTTTATATCATTTATAGTATTTATTAAAAATTTAATTATTAATTGGAATATTTTGTGTGCTGTTTTCCTTTTTATTAGTTTGTCTTTATTTGTATTTTAGTTGCAGCTTAATTTTTAGTTTAGTTTTTTGTTTTGTTGTTGTTTTACATATATTTATATTTCATTA
>JAUMHP010000080.1:5397242-5410642 GCA_032361065.1 Enteromius trimaculatus
ATTTTACCTGAGTTTTAATTTTAGTAATTCCAGTAATTTAACTTAAAGTTTTTGGTGTCATTCAGCTGCCAAAGCAACATTTAATTACCTTTTTTTTAGTTTAGGCTACCTTAAACCTTCAGATGATTTTCTCTTGATAGGCTTTCACTTACAACATGTATAGGAATTCATCTTTGTGGTGTTACATATCTAGGTTAAACCTAATGCTTGTCAGACGGAAGTCTATTCCCTGTCTCACCAGTAGATGTCAGTGTTGTGTTAATGTCGCAGAGCAGGCGGCGCTATTTGCGGCCTAGTGGAAGCGATCGCTACATAGGCCTAAACACATTCCTACTAATATAACTTACACAGAGGCAAATTAAAATGTAACAATGTCTTTATGCAGACTTTTATTTTAGCAGCACCAATATTGCTATGAATCCATGGCATCTGTCTAGCTCTTCTACTTTGTGAATGTAGTCGGATATATTTTTCATGATAAGTGCCTTTCTAAAACTGTTTTCATGTAATGAATTGTTTTTCAGTGCTTCCGGTTTTCGTTAAAGTAATATGTTTTGTAATTTCACTCATTTTGTAACGTCCAAGTGTATTTCACCGATTACTGTCATAAAAGTGACACGTTACATAGATTTTTCTTGTTTTAGGTGGAATATTACATCTGCTTTACATATTGCTCAAGCACAGGAAGTCATGGTGGCTGCGCTATTTTTGCTCAGGGCTCATTTTCACTAAAGGAGTGTCTCCTGTTTCTCAACCGGCTCCTGTGGGGGGAGGGATTAAACAAAGGCCTACGGCTCCACACAGACTCGAGACAAACAGAAGAGCTCTGATGCCAAATCCCACCAAATTTCCAGCACATTCACGGCCAAACAGCATTCAGCTGCCATTTCGCAGCTTCTCTGCGCAAAGCGAGCTGGATTTTTGAGCGAGTGAGGCCTAGTTCTCTCTCTCCCTCTCCTCTGTGCTCTTTCCCGCACTCACTGCTGATCCTGCCAGTACCGAACAAAGATAATTACTCAGGAAGCGCTTCGGCCAATCAGACGAGGCCTTACATCCTGCTAGTGGGAGGGCAGCCAGTCACGGCCCTGCTCTGATCAGACAGGCCTGAGCTCTGAGTGTGGAGAGGAGAGCCCTCCCTTGTCTAAAGGCTGAGGCTGTCCTCCATGTTTATAAGTATTGACATTACACTGTTTCAGCCATGCATCCACAGAGGTAAGCCTGATGTTTTCTTACGTCTGTCCTTTCTCGTCATTGTACTGTTTTCATCCACTGCTAACACTGTGAATTGCAGATTTGATTCTCCAGTGACTGGGGAGGCCTAGCTAAGGCCTGTGTCTCAGAAAAACAGGGCAGAGGAGGAAGGAGGTGGGGGAGAGGGCCAGAGAAGGGGGGGTCAGGCTCTCTCCCTCTCGCTCTCCTGAGCTTTGGCCCGTGTGCTGCTCGGTCACATGGTTTACACGGCCAACGAAGTCAGCTATCACTCATTGCTGTGCTGACAAACAGCTCAGTGACAGTCATTTCTGGATATGTAGGGCCCTCTGTTGATCTGCCCCACGTAGGGGGTGGAGGATCAGGGGGGTGGGGTGCTCGGGTGATGTACTTTTTGTAAGATGATTGCCTGTCCCATTGTCTGTCACAAGCCACGCCATAGAAAATGGAGGCATCTGTTAGGGCCTTATTAGAGAGCCGAGAGCCCCAGCTGTGGTCATTTTACACAGGGGCAGGATGGGTAATTCAGGACGTGAGCTACCAATGAGGGGCGGAGAGATGAATGTGAAACATTTTTATATATAAATTCCATTTTTCAGCGAGAGTCGTGTTTGTTTTATATTTTCAGGTTATGTTTTTAGCTACGTTTGATGACATTGTAGTCTTCGTTTAGTCGTTGGTAAAGCGGTTTTGTGTGCTGTTTCTGAATACATCCTTACTAGAGCAATTGGTCTATTTGAATATTAGCATTTTTGTTAGCGTTTTTACTGTATTTTGAGTGCAAGTATGAGTTTAACTCACCGAGACAACCTTTTTTATACAGCTTTTTCAAGCCTTTTTTATTGCTTGATAAGGATTTTATCAGATTTCTACAAATCGTGCAAGAACTTTATACTAAAAAAACAAAACAAAATGCTATCGAGTTCATCAGAATTATGATCGACTTTAATTGTCTTTATGAGCAATGTTTTTGCAAAGTTAGCATTTTTTCCCACAAAAATATTTTTACAAACAAATGAAATACAATGTTTTTTTTCTTCTTAAAATGCAGAAACAAAACCGATTCTTGTCCTAGATCTGCCTATAGTGTAAAACACTACTTTTAAGAAGACAATTCGGATGATATTTACATATTATTTTTCTCCTTGACATTTCTTTAGAGATTTATGTCGAAGTTAACAATAAAATAGCACTGGCACACACACACAGCTGCTCCCAAAGACAAAACAAGCGAGCGCAAATCACGCGGGACCAAAAGCCTCCTACCTCATTCCCAAAGGATCCTTGGCCTTTCTAATAATATTTATGGCTGCGTTTCAGAAAAACCCCATCCAATACGTATCACATTTCACCTGTTTATCAACAACAAATGGCTGGCGAGTTAGTTGTTGTAATTATGAACAATTAATTTAATTGCAGTCACAATACAGTCGACTAGATCTTTATATATTGCTAGCCTAACTACTCTTTATGGGAAAATGACTGGAGGGTTTCACGTTGGTACAGCAGAGCTCAAGTTTTGTGTGTTCCCAGGGAGATTACGCCACTTCGATTGGAATTCTTGTCAAGGAAACAACATTTTAAAGGGTTGTGGTGATTGGCTTCTTGCCATTTGGAGGAAATGACCAGCAGTGGTATGACAAGTCTATTTTGCCTGCGTAATATAAGCAACATAAGAAGTCGAATCGTATCGACATCTGTGACAGGAAACAACTGCGTGCTTGTAAAGTCACCGCTTGCCCTTGAAATGATTCACAAAGTCACCGTGAACCCCAACGCTGCTCTTTTTGCCAGATTGCAATCTAGGTTTGCAAAAGGTTTTGCTTGCGTGTTGATACTCAAGTGCATTGCCGCTTCACTTGTTTTTCTCAGCCGTGGCTCTTGAGACTGACCTATATGCATGGGTTTCTCTCGTTCTCCCTGTTTACTGTAAGCTCCTGTGCCATGGACGTGCCAGAGCCCGCGTCTCTGGCCTAGAGGGAGGGGGGAAGGGGAGCTCGAGCAGAGCGGTGGGGGAAGGGAGGCACTCTCATTTCCTGCGAAGAGAGAAAAAAAGACCTCGGCTCACTCTCTGACCAGTTATCTCCACATTCACAGCTGCCTTTCTCTTTATTTGGTCTGTTTGCGAGGACCTCTGATTGTCTCTCTGCTCAGATCGTCCTGGAAGACCCGGGTTTGGAGGCCGGTTTGCTTGCATAGCCGTGGCTTTCTTTCTCTTCATTGGATCAGCTTCAGGACTTCCTGTGTCTTTGATTTCAGTGTAGAGATCTGGATCTTCAGCCACGCAGTTGGCTTGACATTATTTGACCTTTCTGAAGCGAACAGGAACAGAGAGGCCTGGTGGATGGGAGTTTTTTTTGACGTGACGTGGCCATAATGTGACATAACATCCATGCGGCTCCATTCGGCCTCGCATTAAAGTCAAAAATGGAGGCCCTGTGCTACATGCTTAGATGTGCATTTCCCACCTCAGACATTGCATGTCTTATTTAGGAAATTCTTTATTCTCCAGACTAATGCCATTATTGTGGTTTCTGAAATACTGTTTATGATTTTTACGAACAACCTGGAATATTTTCTTGGAAGAAAGGTGAGTTCTATTCATCGCCGCAGAGGATTATGTGCCATTTTGGATTAATTTGGTGAATTTTCCCATTTACAGCACTCTTGGATGAGATGTCTGAATATCTAAACGGTGAAAGTACATGGATTTTTTTTTTCCTACGACGTCAAGCCGTGGGCCCCGTCAATGAGAATTAGTGAAAGACTAAGGCCTCATTGTGGCCTGATGATCAATCCTCTCAATCGTGCTCGGCGTTCTCAACACTAGTTGTAATCCTGACCTCATGTAATGGAGAAGCGTTGCCAGCTTCTAATCTTTTCTGGTCTTTTCTTCTGTACAAAGACCGGGATCAAGGCCTCGTCGTTGTAGGATTGTGTTTGTGCCGTTGGCCTTGTACCGCCTCTTCTCTTTCACCTGTCATTTACGAGCTTCTTTTTGGTACCCGTCATTTCCGTCCTACTCTTGCGGTTGAGAAGGTTTTTGTTGATTGATTGACCGTGGTTGGTTTCCCCTGTATGGGGTGAATAAGGCCTCACTGTGGTCAATATTCGTGTGGTTGAGTGTTAATTAGCCCTAACTGTTGTTTAAAGCTTATTAGTTTTCTTTAAATTAACTGTTCTTAGTTGTTAAATGTTTCCGATTAGACTACATTATCGTTAAAAGTATTGCATGTATTTTGTTACCTCGGTCTTAGATTTGACATTTGATCAGATACTAATGTTAAATAGTAACACAACAAGATCAGAAGTTCCATTTAGAAAGATAGATCTTTATTTGCAACTGTCGGGCCACATTCAAGATACTTGAAAAGAACAAAGTTTTATTGAAAGATCGCGTAAGACTCTAAACGATTTGCACAATTCGGTCCTGGGTAGTCTCATCCAAAGAATTCTCACTGGTTAGTACTACAACTTCACAAAAGTGTTTAACGTATTAAATGCGAAATATGTGGTGTTGCACAAAAAGTGTAACACATACTAAATAAAAAAGCAACGAAAAATAAAAAATTAAATTGCGCTGACAAAGATTTTCATCTGTTCAATTAGATTTCGTCATTAAAGGTAGGGCTACTCAGTACAACGCAACAAAAACCTAACCATCTTAAAAATAAGATGTCGCTTGTTTCAGTGGTAGCTGGTTAAAAGGGAATTACACTGACAATTATTAAATAATTTGAGTTGTTTTCTTTTTATTCTGCAGCTGTATTAAAATGTGGCAAATCACTCCTATTGGTAGTTTATGTTTATTTGCATATATTTCACCAGAAATTGCTGGTTCGCTGCAAATAATTTTTCCAAATTGCATCTTTTAAAGGAACAACTTAACCTTTTACAATGTTCACTCGTTTTGTTTTGTTTTTTTGCAGAAATCTCACTTTTATAGCACTTTAGTGATATGTTTAGTGTCACTAGTATGGGTCTTTTTAGGCTTTTTTTTCTGAGCGAATAACACAAATGAATCAATGTATTTTTTCACATTGCGTGAAGGGTTTCGATATAGCACAATGCTTTGTTTTAACGTGTTAAAATTCCTTACAAGTAAAGTCATCATTTCATTTCATAGTTTTTGCTAAATTATATGATACAAAGTACTACTAACTACTAACTAACGTCAGCTTGGGAGCCTAATGTACATTTTATGCTTTATAGGCCACAATTTGAATGAATCCGTGTCAGTAGCAGATGATATTTTAGTACCGATTACGCTTGAACTTGGATGAGGCCAAATCCTCTCAGACAAGAAGTAGACTAATGAGACTGATTTAAAGACACTCTCCAGTGCTCAGCGAACGTCTACTCCATAATCCCTTGTGTGAGTGAACCTGTTAACGGCGGTATTCCCCACGAACATGTTTGCTTCATTTGAAGGAGGTGCTGATCTATTACTAGACACAGAGAGAGAGAGTTTACGCCTTGCACGTCTCAATCAGACAAGTTTCCCTCGTAAGGTTAAACAGCTTAATATCTTTTTGTAAATTCTCTCTACAGGCCCATGATTGGTTACAGCCCAGTTTAGACAAAGCAATACTCATGCAAGGGACTCCTTGCACAAGCAAAAATGCTTCAGATGTGGAATGGAGGACGATTGCTATGAACAACAACATAACTCTGGAGATTAGATTACATCACCCAAGTCTTTTATCTCAGGGGGAGACCTCATGAGATTTCAGTGTCTTATTCCAGCGTTTTCTTTCTTCATTTAGTTTGGCTGTGGAGGAAATAAAGACGGAGTCTGATGCGGTTGATGGGATGGAGGTGTCCATGCCACCGAAAGGTATTTTTTCTTTGATTCTAATGTGACTCTTCTGCTTTAGCTTCACGCTTTAATCTTACATAACAGACTCCAAAAATAGATTCAGATTGTGAGAGTACGGTTCTTCAGCTGAAATGAATAAAACAGCAAGTCAATCTGAACCACATCAAATGTGGCGTGCAACCTAATTTTCTCTTTCATTATGCTGACTGATTGCTGCTATCTGGTGATTTGTGTTAGTGGGTTAGTCAGGCGTTCGATAAGACGTCTTTTGTTTTATTTTTGAAGATGTGCATGAAAGGCAACCCTCTTTGTGCGTGTGGAGGTCAGTAGTGGCTTGTGTTGTCGATGCTTTGAAAGGTCACAATCACAGGCCCAGCTGGGTGAGGTGTTGTATTATCCATGTGGCTTTGCATAATGAAGCAGATGTGGTTTTTTCATCAGCGGTCCCAGATCTAGGATCAGCGGAGCAGGCACTGGCTGCACAAAAGAGGAAAGCACCCAGTCCTCCACATTCCTCAAATGGACACTCTCCCTCTGACACGTCACCCAGTCCCACAAAGAAGAAGAAGAAACCGGGATTAATCAGCAACAGTAAAGACCAAGTATGTTCCCTCCTAGGCTTCTTCTTTCTCATCCCCATGCCCTTTAGTTGAATTTGAATTGGTTTGAGCTGAAAATTCCTGCTCAAATGAATAAAAAAAAAAAACGCTTGTAGTATCCAAAACAAACCTTTGGTTTGCAAGTCAAAGTCTTGTCTCTTCCTGTGTCCTTTTACATTTTTCTATTCAAACGGCCAATCGGAATAATCAGGATTGATTGTGGCTTGTAAATGTGTGTTTGATTTTAATTACCATTCAATGTGCAGTTTTTAATGATAAAACACTGGTCACTGAAAGGGCCGAATGCTTTTACTGATTTGCATGAACAAAGTCGACCCCTTGTGGGGATTTCTGTCCTACAGGGTGGCCTCAAAAGGCATTTGGACACCACAGGCATATTTAAAAGATATAGTTCACCTCAAAACAAAAATACTCATCCAAAATAATGTCATAAAGGTTGGGAAAGAGACGAGGGTCAATAAAGGAACAAGACTTGAAACAATCCAAAATACAATATTAAATAAAAATATATATGTGAACCTGGACAACAAAACGTAAGTGTTAATTTTCTGAAATTGAGATTTACACGTGATCTGAAAGCTGAATAAATAATTTGGATGGACAGAAAAATATTTGGCCGAGATACAACTGTATGAAAAACTGGAATCTGAGGGTACAGAAAAATCTAAATGCTGAGAAAATCAACTTTAAAGTTGTCCAAATGAAGATCTTATAAATGCATATTACTAATCACAAATTACATGTTAATTTTTTTCGGTAAGAAATTGAATAAATACCTTCATGGAACATGATTTTAAGCAAAAAACAACAACAACAATTTTGACCCATGCAATGTATTTTTGGCTATTGCTACAAATACCCCAGAGACGTAAGACTGGTTTTGTGGTCCAGGGTCACATATATATATTTTAAATCTTACTGACCCCAAACTTTTTAACTGTAGTATATATACTTGCACCTGTAGTTTCCAGCTGGTTAATGTCCCTGCAAAAATAGCTCAAAGGGAAGTTAGATCTGAGAAAATCTGTTGCTTTCGTTACTAATCATTTGTTTGCAGATGTTATGCAGGTGTCCAAATGCGTCTTTATGGGCTCAACTGTATGTTCACTTTATAACAGCTAAAAATCAAGTGCACCGATTTTATTGAATGCTGTGCTGTTTTTGTGGTGGTGTGTTGCAATGCATATGAACAATGTTTCATGAAAGATGCCAAGTGTGGATTTGCTTATTGATCTTATTAAAAAAAAAAAACTCCAAGCACATATATATATTATATTTTGAAATCAAATTATTACCTGACAATTTAAATAAATCTATTTGCATTAGGTATATTTTGCCCTTTTCTCTTGTTCCTGCTAATCTGTATTTGGCATCTGATGAATTTAGGATTTCGTTCGGATCACTTTAGTTCGAAACACACTTGATCTCAGACACCACGTGTTTTTCAGATCACCCATGGGTCATGATGTGTGTTTACAGAACTGTTAAATGAAATCCTACAGTGTCTTCCCAGTGTGTCGCTTTTGACCCAGTGGTCATGTGACTGCTTACCTGTCCATGCTTGATTTATTGCAGTGCCTTGCTACGTTTCCCCTGCGAGTGTTGTGGCTTGTGATTTGACCCCTTTGCCCTGTCTCTCTTGCCTGCATTTCAGTGTGAGCTAAGACATGGTCCCTTTTACTATGTCAAGCAGCCCGCACTCACCACAGACCCTGTTGATGTTGTACCGCAGGACGGGCGGAATGACTTCTACTGTTGGGTGTGTCACCGCGAGGGCCAGGTGCTCTGCTGTGAGCTCTGCCCGCGCGTATACCACGCCAGGTGCCTCAAACTGGCCGCAGAGCCTGAGGGCGACTGGTTCTGTCCAGAGTGTGAGGTACTGATGACTGTATACTGTATGTTGGCTGTTATGTCATGGGACTGAAGTTCTGGCAGTTTAAATATGTGCAGAACATGAAGCGCTGCTAAATAGCAATAAATACTGGCTATTACTAGGCAAATGGAAACTTAAGATCTGTTCCAAAACCTAGTGAGATGCTTTATTTTAAGGCACAGCCACAGTTTTGATGTGAAGGGTGTTTCAAAATAAAGTGACTGTTCACCTAAAAATTTAAGGTGTTATTTAATTTAAAGCTTTTCATGTTAACTATCTATTTTTTTGTTAATTTAAATACTGAATGAAAAACTTAAATGTTGCCTTAACAACTAACTGTGAACAAGTGCTAATATTACTAAAATCTAATTAAAAATAAATAAAAGCTATTTGGAAAGGTAAAAACAAATAAATGCTAAAAATTAAAATATTAATAAAAAAATAATTCCTATAAAATTATATAAATAGTACTAAAATAAGATTGACTGACATTAGTTGTTGTATGTTGACCATTATTTGAGCATATTATACATTTTTTAATGCTTATCGTGTATCAGCGTTGTTGGCTTAGCGACTTGCTAGCCTTAAATTGATCAAGGCAAATGTCATAAAGGTATTGCGTGAGTAGACACAAGCTTACTCGGTTTTGGAACACCTATGCCCGGTTTCACAAATAGGGCTTAGCTTAAGCCAGGACTAGGCATTAGTTTAATTAAGATATTTAAGCAACTTTTACAAAAATGCATTATAAGAAAATATTACAGGTGAGCATCTTAACACAGAACAATGACACGGACATGTTTTAAGACACGTCAGAGCAAGATATTATCATCTGAGACAGCTCAAACATGCAATTTAGTCTGGGACTAGCTTAAGCCTTGTCCGTGAAACTGGGGGCAAGTGTGACATAAAGGTGCTTCACTACTCCTTACTTAAAAGTTTTAAGCTTCTGTTTGGACTAGAATCAACTAGACCGGTCAGAAGCTAGTTAAACAGGTTGAGCTTGCTATGTATGGGTGTAGATATTTGCTCTAACAACAATTAATTTGGCTGACATTTTTACCAAATTTGCATAATAAAATCTTAAATTTGGTAACAAATCCATTTGTTCTGGTACAAGTAATATGTTTACCAGTGAAAATGCATTTTTACCGCATTTTATTATGTCGAGTTAGATAGAGAGTAACTGAATCAACAGCCACTTTGAGAATGTTTAAGAGCACATGAATGATTATGCATGTGATTTATGAATATAGTAGTCATTTCACTCTCTACTTCAGAAAATAACGGTGGCTGAGTGCATAGAGACTCAGAGTAAAGCAATGACCATGCTGAACCTGGAGCAGCTGTCCTACCTGCTGAAGTTTGCTTTGCAGAAAATGAAACAGCCAGGGGTGAGTGTCATTATACCCTTAAAAGTTATTTAATAACTCCATAGTTTCATATTAGTGGTCTCAATTGTGATTAGGTTCCATCGATTCAAGCACCATATTTAAAGGTGTATCATTATGACTGATTTATCTTGCAGACCGAACCGTTTCAGAAGCCAGTGTCACTAGAACAGCACCCGGATTATGCCGAGTATATATTTCACCCCATGGACCTGTGCACTCTAGAGAAGGTAGATCAGGCCAAGCTTTCTGTATTACAAGTGTCCAGGTTTTTTTTTTTTTGTGGTGATTTTGAAGAGTATATCTGTTGTTAATCATGCTAAACCTAAGAAACATCTTGATGTTTAAAGTTTACTGTATGTGCATACAGGTAGAAAAAGGTAATGTAAATGAGAAATATGTTTCTGTAGAACATCAAGAAGAAAATGTACGGTTGCACAGAAGCATTTCTGGCTGACGTGAAGTGGATTCTACACAACTGTATCATTTATAATGGAGGTTAGTGCTGGACTCTGAAGTCAGTGTATCTTGACTCATATCTGAAGATTTATGAAGTTTCAATTGCTCTTTTTCAGGGAACCATAAGCTAACGGCAACTGCTAAAGTTATTGTGAAGATCTGTGAACATGAGGTGGGTATTCTAATCCTTATAATATAAAGCAAGTTATATTAGCTGATTAATTATGGCTCAGAAGTTTGGGTGTGTAAAGTTTGATTTAATTTTATATGTTTGAAATACTGCATTTATTTGATTAAAAAGCAACTATTATTACAAAATATGCTTATTACATTTTCTGTTTGAGTATATTTTAAAATGCAATTTATTCCTGTAAGGGCAAAGCTGATTTTTCAGCATCATTACTTTAGTCTTCAGTGTCACATTCATTCAGATACGTTGATGTGCTGCTCAAGAAACATTTATCAGTGTTGAAAACGGGTGTGCTGCTTAATATATATTAACGAAGACTGTAATACATTTTTTCAGGGTTCTTTGATAAACAGAACGTTTGAAAGAACATTCATTAAAATGCCAATACAGTTTTTATTAAATCAATGCATCCTTGGTGAAAAACGAAACATTAAATTCTTGCAAAAAACTGACTTTTACAAGCCCCAAACCTTTGATTGGTAGAATATATAATTGTACAAATGTAAAGCTGGTTTTTAGAAAAAATGACACTATTAATAAATCATTCACAGATGAATGAAATTGAGGTTTGTCCAGAGTGTTACCTGTCTGCCTGTCAGAAGAGGGACAACTGGTTCTGTGAACCTTGTGTAAGAGGATGACATTTTTAAAATAATTTTGTAATATATTTTTAAAAAGTCAAATATCTGGGCTGCGTTTCGACGATGGTAATATTTGTTGTTTTTATGTAGTCTCAGCCTCATCCTTTAGTGTGGGCTAAACTGAAAGGTTTTCCCTTCTGGCCCGCTAAAGCCTTGAGAGACAAGGACGGTCAGGTGGACGCACGCTTCTTTGGCCAACATGACCGGTGAGTCTGTAAATCTGTCAATAACATTTAGAAAATATAAAATATACAAACAACAACATCCAGCAAATGTTATCTAATCTAAATAAAATTCAGATTTTGACTACAATTGCTACCATGTGTTTCATCTGTATAGTTTTACGTTTTAAAAAATGGGTTAACTTTACTGTTACTGTATTAATAAAAATAAAAAAACACAAATAATTGAATCATTTTAGACAATATTTTCAGGGAAAAAGCATTAATCTCAAGAATATCATAAAATGCATGTAATTTTAATTTAAAGTGATAGTTCACCCAAAAATTTGAATTCTTCATTAATTTCTCATCCTCGTGTCGTTCTAAAGTCCATAAGACCTTCGTTCATCTTTTGAACACAAACTTTTGATGAATTTAATGACAGAATTTAAAAAAAATTGTGTGAACTAATTAACTAAAAACAACTTATTTTTCTAGAACATTTTGCAAGAACATTTTTTACGTTTAAAAGACCTGGGAAAACAAAAGAAAAAACAAACTTTGCCATATAACAAGGGGGTATTTTTCTATTATATATACCTAACATGTACATTATACTGTATACAGTTAGTGATTATTTAGATTACAATACTCAGTCCATTTCTTCCAGTATTTTAGAAATAGGTCCTTTTTAAGCTTCAAAATAAAAGTCAATTGGTGAACTAACCCTTGTTATACTCACAACAACATCAGCATTATCATGAAATCTACTGCAATATACGTTTTGATACGCTTTAAAATATGTACTTTCCCCTCATTTGCCTTTCAGAGCCTGGGTGCCCATAAACAACTGTTACCTCATGTCTAAGGAGATCCCCTTCTCTGTGAAGAAGACCAAAAGCATCTTTAACAGCGCCATGCAAGAAATGGAGGTCTACGTGGAAAATGTGCGCAAGAAATACGGCGTGTTCAACTACGCCCCGTTCCGGACACCTTACTCACCCAACAACCAGTTCCAAATGCTGCAGGACCCTAATAACCCTAAAAAAGGCACGGTGAAGTCTGAGAAACAGGACAAAGTCAAGTTCAACTTTGACATGACCGCGTCCCCCAAGATGCTCTTGAGTAAGAACGTGATGTCAGGAGGGGTAGGGCGGCAGATCTCAGTGACGGACGTGCCCAGATCACCAATGAGTACCAACTCTTCGGTCCACACGGGGTCAGACCTCGAGCAGGACGAAAGAAGAGCGAGAGTATCATCGAGTCATTATAGCGGTGGTGAAGACTCAATGGATTATACAGGTGATTAATCAGATGTAATGGCTTCTAATGGCAAGTGTTTGGTTTTACGACGAAAAGTGGGTTTTATTGAAGTTTTAACATTTTGCCCACAGCGTCTCCTGCGTCTCTAAAGACAAGCAACAGCCCCAAGCCTCTTCTGCCCACACCGGTTAAACAGGAGAGGAGTTCGGGCACCGGAGGCATCCTCAACCTCAATCTGGGTGAGTCTCAAATCAACCTGAGACACACAGAAATGACCACTGCTCTCTGACCCTTTATTCATCTGTGTTTGTTGAATATTTGTGCTGGATGTATTCTCTCAGATCGCGTTAAAGCCGAAATGGACATTCTTTTCATTTGACCGACTGCGTAAGCTCAAAGGCAGGCTTTCAGACATGCAACACTGTAAAACGTTTTTATGCTCACCTACACTCAAATTGTTTGTTAAAATATTTTTTTATATTATAAAGTGTTTGTAGAACTAACAGTTTTCTATTCCCTGTGAAGTACAAGATCTAGATCTAGGCAAAATTTGCCAATTGATTACATAACAGTAGCCAGCTACCCTAAAAAAATAATTACCCAATAATTGATTTAAAATATCTTCATTTCATATAAAGTATACTACAAATTCATTAACATTTATTGACATATCCATCTTAATAAGTACTATAAATAATAAGACTATAATTAAACTCTATAATTAATGATATTTATTATAAAGCTACTTAAACTCTATTTGGAGTATTTCTTTAT
>JAUMHP010000080.1:5411765-5454273 GCA_032361065.1 Enteromius trimaculatus
TGAATTGAACCGTGAAAAAGGTGGAGAAGGGGTGGTGGAGGGAGCGCAAAAGCGAGATGTGGGAACGGGGGAAACTGCAAAACGTACACTAAATATCTTGCGTTTAAAGACTGATATTATGAAGAGATCATATAATCCTTAATAATAGGGATATTAAAACACATTTTAGGCTTAATATTCAATGTGCATTGTGCAATAAAGAAATACTCCAAATAGAGTTTAAGTAGCTTTATAATAAATATCATTAATTATAGAGTTTAATTATAGTCTTAATAATTATAGTACTTATTAAGATGGATATGTCAATAAATGTTAATGAATTTGTAGTATACTTTATATGAAATGAATATATTTTAAATCAATTATTGGGTAATTATTTTTTTAGGGTAGCTGGCTACTGTTATGTAATCGATTGGCAAATTTTGCCTAGATCTTGTACTTCACAGGGAATAGAAAACTGTTAGTTCTACACACACTTTATAATATTAAAAAATATTTTAACAAACAATTTGAGTGTAGGTGAGCATAAAAACGTTTTACAGTGTTGCATGCCTTTGAGCTTATGCAGTCTGTCAAATGAAAACTGAAAAGAATGTTTCTTTCTCATTCCCAGGGATCAATGAGATCTTAGATGATGTGTGCAGCGGTGCTGAGCACAGTGACTCGGATGACTCTGACAAATCTGACTCCAGCGACAGCGAATACGTGTCTGAGGATGAACAGAAGCCCAAGAACACTAACCACAACAACAGTGTCCACAAAGACTCCAAAAAGAGACCCAGACCTCCATCCGCTCAAGGAAATGACCAAGACGCTGTTCCACCAACAGCTAGAGGGACACCAGGTGCAGAAAAGAAATCCTCCGATCCCCAGACCAAAGAGAAGTTAAGTGTTGGCGGGGATAAAGACTCCCAGGAGAAGAGCAAACCACCGCAGCAGAGCCAGAAGGAGAGGTCTCAGCCTGGCCATGACGTTCAGCCTGCTGGATCAGAGCTGGATGTGGACTCTGACTCAGAGCGGGAGCTGGTGATTGACCTCGGTGAAGATCAAGGTGGAAGGGAAAAGAAGAAAGCCAAGCGGGAGACCCCATCAGCCCCCATCTCCACAACTAAAGATCAGACAGGCATTAAAACAGATGGTAGGTACCTAACAGTTTGGATTTTGTTTCCGTAAAAGCATCATGTTTAGAAGTCCCCCTATTATGGGTTATGAAAGGTTCGTTTCATTTTCTTATAACATGCATTTATTTCTGCCTTGTTTATTCGACAACTACCAAATGATTCGTTCAACGATTTATTTTTCTTAAACTCTCTGGTGATTCATCGATTTCATTTAAAGCAGTGTTTGTGAGGTTTACTTTCAGATTTAAAACTTTGCAGGATGTTTTCATTCACTTAATAGAGATTCAAAAATTGCGGGTACATTCGGTACAAGTCTTTTTTTTTTTTTTGTCTTTCTGCTTTTTTTTGCTTTTTTTTTTAAATGGTTATATACATTTTTTATTTTAATTAATTTCTTATTATTCTATACTAATTGCTATGAATTACTAGATGTTACAGTCCATACTAATATAATCATTTATTTAAAAAGTGTCAAACTCAACAGGAAATGATGTCACTTTCACTCACTGATAAGATCTGCAGCACTGGAAAGTATCTGTGCTCTCTCTGAGAAAATATTTTAATGTAAAAACGAATTAAGCAAAGAGTTATCTTGTAGAACGTCAACTCTGTTACCACAGTATCACAAGGAAAAACAGAATGTATTACTGATCTCACATTCGTTTTCTTAAAAACTCTTTTAATCATGTTTTCATTAGCGTCGTGTTCTTAGCATCTATGCCTGCAAATGGGGATTTTGGAAGAAATTAAATAAAACTCAAATCAGTTCTGTTACACTATTGTCAGCATTGTTGCTCTATGGTAACCGAGTTTGATGGTAACAGACTTCGGACACCAAATGCACCCGCATTTATAAAATCACCCTTAGGCTTATGATACACTGGGCAACTGGCAACTTTAAGAAATGTTGGCGTAAATGGTCAATCAGGTAAGACACAGGGCCAAAGACTGATCTAAATAATCCTTGTTACCAAGTCTCAATTGAAAGTTGCCCAGTGTATTGTCAGCCTTATAGCTGTGTTACACACTGCATGATTGGAGCACTTTAATCTGAATCTTTATCTTTCTTCTTCTCTATATCTAGGTAAAACTACCAGCATATCAGCTCCTTCATCCACAGATAACACTTCATCGTCTTTAAATCCTGGTCCAAAAGATACAGCCGCATTAGCCATCAAGCCTCCAGCCACTGTTGCCACTGCATCTACCACCTCCACCTCAGCTGTTCAGGCCACTTCTGCTGTCCCAGTCGCTTCCAATGTGGTGAAAAAACAGCGCCCTCTGCTGCCTAAGGAGAGCACACAGCCAGCTCAGCGGCCTGCGACTTGGAACCCAGCTGGTGGTAAATTCCAGACATCGTCTCAGAAGGTGCAGAAACAGCAACAGCAAAGTGAGACGGTTTCTCAGATAGTGGCACAGAGCCAAGCGCAGCCCCAGTCCTCCGCCAACAACTCCAGCACACGCTACCAGACCAGACAGTCCGTCAAAGGTAAATACCTGATAGTGCAGAAATGTTCATTTCATCAAAACTACATATATATATATATATACACTACGTGCTGAAAAGAGCTTTGTTTAATGATCTTAAAAGATGCTTTTCAGTTGGGTGCAAAATTATATCTTCTGTTTCGAAATGTTAAAAAGTCTTTATTCAAACACTCTAGAAACATTAAAAAATAGCTGAAACAAAAAACCCTTGCCCTAAAATAAAAAATGATAACATTTTTGAAAATAAAATAATCAAAAAAAATTTTTAATGAATATATACTTTTAGATTAACAATATGTTTTCGATTTTTTTTTTTTTAATAATCATTTAAAAAAATATATCTAAATAAAATTCTCCTGTGATTTACTACCCAGAATCCTTTGCTCTACAGATATGACATAAACAGTGAGACCTCTAGATTGACTAGATGCTAGTGTCAGTACATCATATATCAAAAAAAACTGGTCATCGTGGGTCATCTTCTATCCATCCTATTTAGACTAATGACAATTTTTATGAGAAAAAAATGTAGATGTCCTAAGTTGTCCTAAAACAAAACCAATACTCATTCTTGTCTTAGGACATCTTTGATCAACTTTTTTGTTGATCCACTTCAAATGCTGACTACAGTATATTGGAACTATACTATACTCTTCTATACTATACTTCCAAAAGCGATTTCTGCTTTTAAAAACAACAGCTACAACAATAAAACTAAAGGTTAAGACAAGTGTATTGTCTGTGGTGATTAACATCACGCAGCACATTTTGTACTGAACCCATAATGTTGGTTCAATGTGGCATTAATCCTCTCTCTTGTTGTCACCAGCTGTTCAACATAAAGATGCCTCACCTGTTAACTTGGGCTCTGGTACATCCACTTCCTGTCTGGCTGGAGACTTCCTCCCCCCTCCGGCCTCTGCTGATGTCGCGGCTGACATTGCCAAGTACACCACTAAGGTAAGTCAGATATTAATGTCTGATCCAAAAGCTGTTCATTCAAGCATTGAGAAATAATTATAATATATATAAGTTACATGTATATCATTCATGTAAATTCATTATATGAAATTAATAAAGTTTTTGGATAATTATTTTAAATGATTTTTGATTTATTTTGCAGGTGAACAACTGTTACTTAAATTGTGCCTAAATAATTGTTTCAAAATAATACATTTGACAGTTTTTTTTGTTGTTGTTTTTTTTTGCATCATAATAACAGATGATGGACGTGATCAAGGGAACAATGACAGAAATATACAATGATCTCTCTAAGAGCACGACGGGGAACACCATTGCAGAGGTTTGTGCTTTTATGTTATTTCTGCTTGATTGTATTGTATTCCAACATTCTCTTGGTTGACATTCCCTTTGGATTCTGTTGCAGATCCGACGGTTGCGGATCGAGATTGAGAAACTCCAGTGGCTGCATCAGCAGGAGCTGTTAGAGATGAAACATAACCTCGGTAACTGTCCTTTATGACTTACAATAGCTCTGCAAACTGCTTTATGGTAGTTTTGTGATCCTTATCCAATGTAATGAATAGAACATTTACAGTGAACGGATCACTAAACTCCTCTACTACAAGTTCTAGATGACCGAGCCAGAGCTTCAACCTCTGATATATCTTTATTATGTGTGCATTTGTGTGTGTGTGTGTGTTAGAGCTGACCATGGCTGAAATGAGGCAGAGTCTGGAGCAGGAGAGAGAACGTCTGGTGTCAGAGGTGAAGAAACAGATGGAGATGGAGAAACAGCAGGCGGTGGATGAGACCAAGAAGAAGCAGTGGTGTGCCAACTGCAAGAAAGAGGCCATTTTCTACTGCTGCTGGAATACAAGTTACTGTGACTACCCCTGCCAGCAGGCACACTGGCCCGAGCACATGAAGTCCTGCACACAGTCAGGTAACCTTGCTATCTTGTTCCATTTTTGCCTTTTAAGGTTCTTTATGGTTCCATGAAGAACCTTTATCATCAATGAAACTTTCTGTTGCACTAAAGATTCTTTATAATGGAATAATCAATATGTTCCCTACACTAAATGGTTCTTTCAAAGGCAATTCTATAAACACCTGCTTTTACAAGTTTTGTTTCAAAGAGTGTACAACTTTTACCAAAAGACTAGAAGAAAGAGGAGTAATGACAGGGAACATGAAACAGGCCATATTCAAACTTTTATTGCCTGAAGCTCAGTGTGTCACTAATTACTATACACCAAATGCAAGAGCACAACTCTGAATGGTTAATAGCATACTAACATACCACTTTCTCCATAGTGTGTATACTGTGCACTGAATTATTATTATTTTTATTTTTTATACTTTTTGTAGTATGATTAAAATATTATTTAAGTGATGTTAAGGCATTGTACATAGATAAAAAAATACTAAATAACAAATTTTAACCTCAAAAAGATAAATGGTAAAACAGTACCCATTCAATTACTTTCAATTATGTTTTTATTTGTCTTTTTGCTATTTTATTTACAATTTTCAATAAACCCTTTTCAAGTTAGGGTGTTTCTTTGAAAGGGGTCGTCAAAGTTCTGTAATGGTGTATAAAAACTTTAACATATATCATTTTTACACCCCGTTTTGCCCCAATATCAAAAGATTAAAATCCACAATAGCGTTTCTATGACTTTCCAAAATAGGGAAAAATAATTGAAAGATTGTTTTTCATTAAAGAACGCTGTGTGTGTGATTTAATGCCACATATTTTACATTAATAATACACTCCTCATATATATTTATTTATTTATTTTTCATTTTAATTAATGTGCTGTTATGTGCTGTATTCATTAGGTGGATTAGTATTTTATTTTAAATATAGCCACGCTCTGTTTTCTTTTGCATTTATTACCAAATAACAAGTGAGTTATAACTTTCTCTTTTTCATTTCTTCAGCCACGGCATCTCAGCAGGAAACTGAAGCAGAAGCAAGTTCAGACGCAGTCGGAAAACCTGTAGGACAGTCCCCTAAAACCCAACCTTCACCACCCGGAGAAAGAACATCACCTGCAAACCGAGGACCCTCCCCTTCCACGGACAACACTAAAGGCAGCTCCTCTGTGGCTGTCTCATAACCCGAGTGTGATTAAAATCTTTTTATCATCAGAACAGTGCCATTCAAAGAGAGTCAGATGTTAACACCAAAGGACCTTGACTCATTTCGAACAGACTGTTCCTTGTTCAGTGTGATCATAATATGGTGTCACTTCCTGTTCACTACATCCAACACAACATTAGGGTAATGCCTATAAATGTTTGATTCATTTCTATGTACATTTCGTATTTGAATTTGTGACTTGTTTAGTACAAAGACAGAAACAACCTTTGATATAAAATATGCAACTGTAAAACTGTTGTTCTTTTTTTATACATATCAACTTTTGTAAACTTCAGCAAATGTGTTTGATCAATATAATTTTTTTCTCTTAATGTGAAAGATGCACTTAGAAGTGCCTCTGAAAGAGTACGTTAATTTTTACCAAATGAAGAGCGTGTTTGTACAAGGTCAAAAACTTATGGAATATGATTGTTAGTACTAATGGATTGTCACTACGTTTTTTTTTTTTTTTTTTTAAAGATTCAAAAATTTAATTCTTCAATATCTTTCACCCATGAAAGGCTTCTTGACAAACAAATAAACAAAATCGAGCAAATGTCTAGAGGAGTAAAGGAAAAGATTATCTTTATTGTGGGCATGTTTCTTTTTTCTCTTGTCTTGTGGACTCTCTTGTTTACATACTGTAAATACAAAAGAATAAGCAGAGATGATATCTGTACGAAAAATAAAGTCTTCATGAGACAAATCTTTGGTGTTTTACACATTTGTGTCAAGTACAGCTATGTATGCATTTACATTACTGTAACATTGCTTATCAGCTTATATTTTTCTAGCATATTAGCTGTTTATAACTAGTTAAAAAAATGCATTATTGTGCATGACCATATTTTAGATTTTTAGATTGTTATAGCCTATTCTCTAAATCAAGTACTTTACTATTAATAAGGAGCAAATGTATACTTTATTCAAACAAAAGTTCCCTTACACATTCTTTGATCGTTTAACCATCGTTTAAATGGTTTATAAATATTTCTACATCAATAACTATTTATTATTTAGAAAGTAAAAAAAAAAACAAATAAAATCCGTTCAATATATTACCAAATTAAAGCAATGACGATGCGACGGAAAGACTCTTATTTTGCCACTTTCATGCGTTTCTGTACGTGATGACGTAAGACGCACAAAGAACAAACCGACGCATGATCTGAGAGAAAGAGGCGCCGGCGAACGAGAGGTAAAACTCGGCTGAGATATCTCAAATACCGTTAGATATTCTTCATTTCTTTTATACTAAAACGAATGCCGCAGAAAGACGGGTTATGATGTGACAACGTCGTTAAAGCGTTATATGCCCGTTGTGAATGGTGTATTTTAAATGAGTGCGCTGAAATGAACGGTTAGCCCCGGCCGCTAACGGAAGCTGATGCTGCTACTGATGTTTTATGGGACAAAGAATTAGCAAGGCTTGTCTCTCATTTCGGCGGTACTTTGGTCTGTGAGGCCGGCGTTAAATACGTATATTTATTTTAGCCTTCTTATTTTAATAAATATCGGCAAATACGTCTGTTATAAGAGTTAATAGTGTGGAAGGCGAGGCCTGGATGTAGAAGAGCAGCTGAGGCGGTGTTTGTCTCAAGGGCTGTATTTCAAAACCCTGCGAGCTGCCCAAAAATAAAGCATTTTGGGCGTCAAAGGCGCGTTCGAGTCAAACGTGCTTATAAATTAAAATGACTTCGAGTCGAAAGCTATGTAGGGCAACATATTAGGTTTTAAGACATAATGTGACTGACACATACTGCTGTCTTTCTCAGCATCTGCAAAGGTGTCTTGAGACTCTGGCTGGCTTAATGCCATTACAGTGTATTACAGCTCTATTCTTCACACTGGGAAAGGATTTGTTGACCGGAAAGACTTATTTTTTTTTATTAAGAATATTGTTAATTAGTTGGTTTTGGATAAACGGATAGAGGAGGAAAATGCGAGATTTAACATCATGTGATGAAATCCGTTCATTGCAGCGCTTATGTTCTTTTATATTCTGTTATGTTTAATATATGATAACAATTGAGCATGCTTTATAGTAAAATTGAGACAAAATAAATCTGTTGTATTTTTAGAATATAGACTGTTCAGTAATGACCTCATGTTTTATGCCCTAGCTTCAGCACTATTAAATTCCAGCACATGGTTACTCATCATGATGTTTCATTTATCTCTTGCTTCATTCTAGGACATGGCTGTAAACGTATATTCCACCTCAGTGACTAGCGACAATCTGAGTCGCCATGACATGCTCGCGTGGATCAATGAGTCTCTACAGATGAACTTTACCAAGATTGAGCTTTTATGTTCAGGTGAGTCATATGAGGCTTTGTTGTTAAGAGTGTATGAATGTCAGAATGTATGTGACTTTGTTGTGCGACATACAACAGCTCGGTTCCGAAAGTAAAAAATACAATTTCTTTTCCAAGGAAATGTATGGAAATTTAAGGAAATCATTGTTTAGTTTGGTTTCTGGCTCTTTTTTTTTTCAAAGGCTTATTTTAAATCTCTATGGTAAAGAGAATGGAAAAAATACTTTCAGAACCAGTGCTGTTGAAGAAATGGTTGTGCCATAAAGCACTTTATAATAAATATATTTTGAAGTAATAGAAGCTTTTTTTCTTTTTTCAATTCATCAACTGTAATCTGGTTTTCTCTACAGGTGCAGCTTACTGCCAGTTTATGGACATGCTGTTTCCTGGCTGCATACCTTTGAAGAAAGTTAAATTTGGTGCAAAGTTAGAGCATGAATACATTCACAATTTTAAGATATTGCAGGCCGCCTTCAAGAAAATGGGCGTTGACAAAGTAAGTTGCTTAATTTCTTTTCCTCAAGCTTGTCTGCGCAGGCAGTGTTTGTCTGGTCAAGTTGAGAAAAACAAATTGGAGAATAGTGTCAGTAATGTATAATGATGACAAGATTAAACACTCAATTTTCAGTTAAAGGTATTTCATTATTAAATTTAGAGACATCATTATCTAGCTCACTTTATTTGAAATAATATCTGTGCAATTAATAAAACCATGAAGTAATATTTGAATGTGTTTTCCCCCATCAGATTATTCCGGTTGACAAGTTGGTGAAGGGCAAATTTCAAGACAATTTTGAATTTGTTCAGTGGTTTAAGAAGTTCTTTGATGCCAACTACGATGGAAAAGACTATGACCCAGTGGAAGCCCGACAGGGTCAGGACACCATGCCTGCACCCAACCCCTCCATGTCTGCTCTTAGCAAGCCCAAGAAGATCATGAATGCTGGTTGGTTACATTGCACCGGTTGTTTGCACCTCATAGTTTCATCTCAACATTTAGAATTGAACACACATTTTACACATCCTCTCAAAAAGGTCAGCGCTACAGTGGCATTCAACAGTGTTTAGTTTAGGGGAGGGCGTAGATGGTCATAAAAGCAGAATGAAATGGTCTTCGTTACCCATCGTACTTCAATGTTTCTAAATGACGTTGGATATTCAAGGAAAAAAACACAGAGTGCTTGAATTCATTCATTGAGAATTAAGTGCATCGTGAAAAATTAGCATCGACTGTCCTACATGTTGATTTTATTTCCAGCTTGCTGCTTTCACTTTAACTGCAGATAAATACTTTATTATCAACACAATGTCTTGCACTTTAGTGCATTTCAATAACAGCTCCAGCAATGTTCTGTTATGCTGTCAGAATCTTATTAACTACTTGACCCTATTTCCTCTATTTCAGACTAGTTTGTTGGCATCTAACCACTTATTGCTTGTTCCCAACAGCACCACAGAGAGCAGCCGTTGCCAAGGTAACACCCAAGATGGCACCCAGCTCTGCACGGAGACCTGGGGCTGGTGGTGATGAGGAGAGGGCAGAGCTTATTCAAGAGGTTTGTCATACTACATATACACTCACATTGTGACGTTCTAATTTTTGTAGTATGATACAAGCAAGTGTCTAGTGTCTGTGCTTTTTTATTATTATTATTATTTTTATTTATTTTTTATCAGCAGCAAAAAATAATGTATGCATAACAGAAAACGGGGGAAAAGTGCACTCTGGGTTTAAAGACTAAAATGTTTGTTTGGTGACTTTCAGTTAAACATCTTGAAGTCTACAATCCAGGACATGGAGAAGGAGCGGGACTTTTACTTTGGCAAACTGAGGAACATTGAGCTGATCTGTCAAGAGAAGGAGGGGGAGGGAGACCCCACCCTGCAGAGGATTGTGGATATTCTCTATGCCACAGACGTGAGTCAAACAGAACTACAGTCTCAAAAAAGAAACATTTGTCACAACAGACCATGTTAGTAATTAGCAGTGTTCTCATACTTGCTGACCAATACATTTCATTAATTCTTCGTGGCTTTTTCAGCTTAGATAATAATATATTGTATGTTCTCTGGCCAATATGGAATCTTCTTAGACTTTAAGGGATAGCTGATGAAAATTCTTTCACCCTTATTCCATTTTTATTCGCACAAGTCATAAGACTTTATAGATATTTTCATCAAACCTGAATGATTTCTGCCCCTTCGTTCCCCCAAACTTGTATGCTTCATTATAAAGACATTGGGAAAGTCTTATGAATCCAAGTCTTCTGAATAGGCATGCTGATATATTATGAACAGATTTAATTGGGGCTTTTATTTATGCATAAACATTGATCAAACACCAAGCTCATCAAATATGGTAATCAAAGCATACCTGTACTAAAACCTCAATAGTTCTTGTATGATGTGCAAGCATGTTTGAGCTTTCTGTTTATAACAAAAATGAGTAGTGTAGCTTTATTAAACATACAAAGACTACATGTGTTTGCTTATTAAAGTCAAAATCGCTTATAAATCACAAATGGAGGTTATTACAAGTGCTCGATGATGGTTTAAATTCGGTAACATTAAGCAAATACATTATTACATGCATTTTCAAGTAGCTTGATGCAATTGTACTTCTAATTATATTTCAGGATGTAGCTTTGTAAGCGGTATAGATAGCTTTCTGTTTCTGGTGTAAAACCAAACTTTGTTTATCTTAATTTGTTAAATTATATATGAGATGCTCATCTGAAGAAAAAAAAGCATTTTTGGTTGGCGCCATCTAGTGTGCAGACGTGAATTAGCAGAAGGCGAACATTTGGTTTTGCGTTCGGTGTAAAAGCACTATTTGCCAGTGACTCATCTCACATTTTGATATTTTGCTCAGTGTGGAAAGGCCTTAACAGTCTGGAGAAAGTATGAATAGACATGTTGCAGATCCACGTTAGACGGTCTTGTTAATTAATTTGCTGAACTTGTAAAGGGGTAAAAAATAATGTCAAGATGTCCGCATCAAAAGAAATTCACAAAAGTGATTTTATGTCCATAGAAGCACATTAAATGTAAGTAAAATGTCTACTTTTAAGATGTCAAATATTTTTTTGGAGAATAAAGTGTTGAAATTTGTTAGACATAATGTTACATTGTCATTCAGTGTAACGCAGTCTTTATGTAAATGTTTACTCTGACTTATATAAAAGAACAAGGAAGAGTATTAAATTTTATTGTATTAAATGAGTAAAAAAAACATACTGATAAATGGGCAAAACTTAGGATAGTGGCACATTTTAAAAATTTTAAATTACAACTAATTAATATTTGGTGACAAAGTACCTCATCTTTTAATGCGTCATAAATTGAATTTAGTTGTAAATATGCCTGACAAGATTGTTACAATGAATGACATTTTAGTGAGTACATTTAGTAAATCAGGGGAAAATGTGATACTTAGTTTTGGCTCACAAAAACAAAAACAAAATTGTAATTTTAAAGAGAAAATAAAGCAGTATTGCACTTGTATGGTTAAACCCTTTTTCATCTTTGACCCAAACAGAGACTAGAGTGCTGTTCTGAGGAATATTTCCTGTTTAACAACATCTGCAGTGGAAAACAGCAGAAGAATCTTTAAACAGCAAGACTTTTCTTATCGGATGACTCAATCTCTCTGTCTCTCTCTCTCTCTGTCTCTCTCAGGAGGGGTTTGTCATACCAGACGCTGAGTCAGAGGACCAGGAGGAGTTCTAATGCTCGTGACTCGCTGCAGTTTTCCCCTCCTCTCACCTCTCCATTCCCGTCCTGTCCACACAGTCACTACCCCGCCATCCACACATCATATTATGCATTTGGACTTCCGAACAAACTCCATATCGAATCCCATTGCGTCTGCTAAAAGCATGCATAGACACACTTCATGTCGACAGAACTGTTTTAATGCCCTCAGACCTCTGGCTGCCACAATACTCCTGTTTCTCTCCGAGGAAGAGTGTTTCCCATCTGTAATATACAATCTAATATTGCTTTCCTCTTTTAGAAATGTATTTATCTTATTTGAAATGTAGTGATTTATAGGCGGCGTCTCCCCACCCAACACTGCTGTGGTACATATCTGTGATTATGTCTTACTCCGTATTGTACTTTTACTGACACAAAACCGAGGGACGAATGACAAAACTGCGTTAGTTCATTGCAAAACCCCTCTCACTTCCTAGTTTCCACTCATGGTTTTGGTGCTTGCTTTAGCGTAAGGCAGGTAGCAGTCACCACCGCTCCAGTCTATCCTCAGTGACTGTGCCTTATACAGACTGTCTGGAGGGAGTGGACCCAGTCTGACGTTTGTCTTTTCTTTATTTTATGGATATAGTGAAGCGCTGTTTTCGTGTCGGCGCACGTACTAACACTCAGCCGTGCTCTTCGGCCTGCAGGACACCAGTGTACTGTGGTCGCACGAGATTAAATGTTTTTATTATAATTTTATTGCTTTCATTTTAAAGAATGATCCGTATGAAGTTAGTAGCCACTACGTTGGCGGACTCAGCCAAAATTTGAGTTGACTAGACAAACACTGCCCATTTTCTTACCTGTTTTACTGCCTTATATTTAATGCGTTTTTCTGTCCTTTCCTTCGCACTATCTCTCTTGGCGAATGTTTGTAATTCAAGTTCAAGTTTTAAAATTCTTTTAATTATTATTTGTAGGGTGTAGCGGCGGCGGAAGAATATGGTTTATTTCAGACCTGAATCTTTTAAGTACACAAAATGAGTTATTTTAAAATCTTGCACTCTTTCAAGACCATTCCCCAAAATAACCATGTGAGGCTGATGATGCGAATGCAAAACACTAAAAATATCGAGTAGATGAAAGCTTTACTCCTCGCTCGATTTCTGAAAGCTATGTATTTGATCTTTCCAAGCAATGCTCGCTCACTTCATTTGTCTTTTGTTAGGAGATTCAACATGATTCTGACTTTAGATCACTGTGCCAACTCTGACTTTCTCCGACGCGTAGCTTCATTGTTTTCACGTGCACCGGTCATTCTCAATCGCTAGGAGTTTTTCTGCGTGTAGTTCTCAATGTTGCATTTTACATCAATAGCACATGCAAAACCGGCAATCAGAGTTGTTATTGGTGCTATCGAATACCTTGACCCTTAAGGACTTGCCTGTTTAAGCTAGACGAGCCTCTGCTGGATGTTTTGGTTCACTGGATTAGACGCATTGCTGCAGTTGGGTGAATATAACAGTGCTGGATCTGGTCTAAATAGGAGACAATAGGACAACAAGTGACACTCACATTTCTGGGCTTGCATTGACAAATATCCCATTGTAATTTCACATAAGCCGAAACTGCTGAATATTGGCACAAGGTGGATGGATGCAAGTAAAAATGTGGAAGGAAGTAGTTTGGAAGCAGGTAATGTCTGTTAAAGGCAGTGATTGACCCTTCCTTCCTTTCTTTCAATGCTCTGTGGCCTTTAAGAACAATCTGTAGCGAAGGTACTCAGTACATTGTGGGCCCCGCACCACGACCAAACTGTCTCTCTCTCCCTGATTTTGTACTTGCAGGCTGTTAAGAGTTCCACATTTTTAACTGAAGTCCATTTCTTACAATAAAACAGTATTTACATGTCCTTCTGTTGGTGTCTTCATTTCTGTAGAGAAGCGGCCCAGTTGTCCACATTTTTGAACAATACTGAAGTAAATAAATAATTTGAATTAATGCTTGAGTCTGTATGCTGGACATGTTGCTTTGTACTGTGTAGAATGTCTATTCGGTGTTTTGTGTGTGTGCATATACTGTATATCTTCTGTTTTTGCTGATTTATTCTGAAACATCACCACTAGGTGGCATTAGTGATCAATTCTAATTAAAAGTAAAGGCTGAATATACTGAAATAAGGGAACAAGCTTGTGCTTTTCATGAGGCTGTTTCACTCTCGGTCTCTCTCTGCTGTGCTTTAAAGCAGTCATTAGTTGCAGGGGTTTGGGGAGTGTTAGTCCGTTATTAAAGAGTGTGCAGGAGATTACAGCTCTTTCTCTCAGTGTGGAAATGTAATAACTAAGGGTTTCACACACCTCTGAAACAGATGTGCCTCTGTCTGATGACGTGTTTGTTTCGGAAGAATGCTGAAATTGAGTTGCTGTACTACAATATAGTTTGAAAGGAAACCTGGGTTCTTGTGTTACTTCCTGTTCTTACATGTCATAGTAACCTTTTTACTTTTATTATGTAATAAATGTTTTGTAGCATGACACTCTCCCTTTGATAAACATGTACAAAGAGATCCAAACCGTCTGATATCACATGAAAATCAGAGATTGCAAGTCTAATTTCAATTTGGAAAATTTCTTTGGGGGGATTTTTCAAGTTGTTACTTTGTTCTTCTTTAAATAAAAAAGGCGGATAAAAACATTTTAATTTGTGTTTTAATGTGTAACTGGTCTTATACTCTCAAATAAAACTCATAAACAACTGTAAAATTAGTCATGGAGCTACCAAGCTTTTTAAGTTACTTTAAGTCTCTGTCTTTAATTTTTTTTATACATTTAGGTCTCCTATTCCTTAGCGTACTGTAATACAGTAAAAATGTATTTAGTATTATTTAGTATTATTAAATACTGAATTTATATAGCTTTATCTGTGTATTTTTGAGTTTGTCATTTTTATTTTACTTTACATATTTTAATTTTAGATTATGTTTATTACTAAAAACTAAATTTCATTGCCATTTTATTTTTTCATCATTTTTAATGGTTTCAGTCAATAGCAACAAGTACAATGTGGAAAACTGCATTTAAGTTGAAGTATTGTCCCACTTTAGGGCAATTCACCCTACTTAAGCATGTTTCTGAAAGTAGGCCTATCTGTATGTGATTTCACCTGCTGCAGTCACGGTCCTGTTCAGTTTAGTGTCTATTCTTTTTTTACACAGCCGCTTGTCGACAGTCTGTTGTTTATCATGAAGACATGCTGTTATTATCAGACACTTTGGGCTTTCTGTCTCCCATCTTTCTTACTTGTCTCTCAGTGCTTTGTCAGGGCCGGGCACACAGCTTTTCTTTAGACAGCTTATTTATCTCCCTTCAATTATAGAGGTCACAAAATGCCTGTGGCCTTCCTCAAATAGACAGATCTAAAACGTTCAATGATAACTGGTTTCATTCATTTTATGGAGATTCATCCTGAACATCCTGAAATTATGTAATGATCATTCTATAGCCTACTTAACATTGTCAGTTAAGATTTATTTCTGTATTTTAACTTACATGCAGGATTACTAGTGCGAGTGTTTCAAAGGTGCCCAGATGACTGCATCTTTATAAAAATGTATACATTTTTGATATCTCAGAATTTGACTTTCTAATAACTTGATTGCCTTGTTTTTGAAGCGGAAAAAGGACTATTCTAATAAAGTCCAGTATAAATCACTGGAACAATTTTACAACGATTATTTTTCAAACTAACATAAAATAAAATAAAAATATGATATAAGATCGATATATGATCTCTAATAAAAGATTTTTAAAATAGAAAAACACTGGCAGCCAATCAGAATCAAAGTTTAAAAGCTTATTGTAAAGTGTCACCACCACCCTTGGTTTGAACAGGCCGTCTTTTCTTTTTTCTTTTCTTTGACCGTGTTAATGATGTAAGAATCTGTGGTTACAGATCATCAGTGGCTCCAGTGATTCAGAGCAGGGTCAAAGCTAACCGCAAAACGGGGTGAAAAGAGTTAGCCTTTTCATTTTGCCCAATTAATTTATGCATTATACCCATGACAAAAGGCTCTCCTTCCTTTCTTTCCAACACCAAAGAGCTGCAACCATTATAGCCCTTCAACATGATTATGTTGCGTCTGAAAACACCAGTCACTAGCTAATGCTAATCGCTTTGTTGTGTGTGGAAATCCATCCATGTCTGGTTTATCACATGTCGTTTGTGTGTGCGTGTTCTTTGTGTGATGTATACTATCTCATCATTATAAGGGCCATAGAGTGTTGTCTGTCTGTCTGAAATGCTTCACTGCTCACTTAGCAAGACCTCCGGCCTTTTGTTCCTTATCCTCAGTTAGCACTCTGATTTTCTGCTTTCATGCAGACTAAACTTCAAAGCATGTGATCTTAACAAAACTGCGGGAAGCACTGCGGACGTTTTGTTAAATCAGCCGTTTGAAGGTGTGCGAGAGATGCTGCAAACATGTATAAACTTGCCATCCAGTCAGACGTGACGCTCACATGCTAACACAATAACCTCTCTGGGCTTCATGCCAGTATAATAAAACTATATGCCTGAAGGTTATATATACAGTACCTGTGATGAAATTTGTTTGGATTATGAATGTCATCTGTGCCAGCTCCTTGCTCTTTGCTAAAAAAAGGCTTAGGCTGCTGGAAAGATTAATCTAGTACCCATCATGCCTGTTTGAGTCGAGGATTAGGACTTAAACTTCCCATTTGTTTCAACTGGAACCAAGTTTGTTGTCGAAACTTTAATGCAGCACTCCTCACTCGTGTCTCTGCTAGGGGCTAAATAAGCTGAGGTCCTCTCTGTTGCTGTTTCCTTCAATATGAGTTTGGTTTCAAGGGGATTTTCTGCTCTATATTGTTGGTGCTGCAGGATGCTGGTGGATGTTTAGCGCAGGATATTTGTCTGTGTGAATGCAGAGGTGCTGAGATCCTGCTGTAATTATTAACGTGTGGATTGAAGGGGTCTGACACTGAGCGAGTGGTTTGTTTGTGTAGGCAGGGGAAGACAAAAGTGGAGTGTGCTTTTGTCTCTTTCACATCAACCTGCTCCTCATTATCTCATGATTTATTAGTGGTGTTTGTGGAAACGCATACAAAACAGCTGGAGAATTTCTAAATGAGAATATATAGAGGCTTAGTGGTGGGCCCATGTCCTCTGGAGTATAGAAAACACAAGTGCAAGTTAATATATAATTAAATATAAAGCATAGTTATGAATGTAATGCTATATTGAAAACAAAATATGAAAATACCTTAATAATTATTGATAAAATATGACTGAATCTATTTATCATATTTAAGACTGTATATCAATTCTGTTTACCACGTTATATCTCGTAAGAGTTCATATAAACTATTTCTCACAGTTGAGACGATGAAGACATTATGAGAATTCAAGTCATTTTATTAGTTCACAGTATTATTATGAGAAATAAAGTATTATTATATATAATTGCAACTTTATATCACAAAGTAGAGACGCAATATCTCAACTGTGACTGTCAGTGTTGTTGTAATTTTATTTCTCAAGTTTGTCTTATATCCTCTCATATCTCATATATATCATAATTGTCTTCATATCTGCAACTTTATATCTTATAGTAGTGATTTCATATCTTATTTGCAGTTGTGACTTTCTCATTGTCTTCATATCTAGTTGTAACTGTCTATCTGTAATGAGCGATTCAGACAGTACAATACAGAAAGTCCAGAATCATTAACGATAAACCAGGCGAAGTCAGGGCAGGCAGCAAACAATCAGGAAACAGACCAAGATCAACACACGGGAAAGACGCTAGGAAAAGTAAACGCTAGGTAATGACTGTTAGGCAAATCAAGAGTATCTGAGGGCAGCTTAAATAGGAGAGCTGATGAGGGACAGCTGTGTGGGTGATTAGTCTCAGGTACAGGGTTTTGTGGGTAATGCAGTCCAAGATGTAGCTCAGCTAAGGAGATAAGGTGACCTTTGGTGGTTGTCGGCGGGAGCTCGAGGACCAGATGATGACAACATCATAAATGACTATATTTCAAGATGAGACTTCTTATCGTTGTAATTTTATTTCTGATAATTGTCTTTATATCTCATAATTGCTACTTTGTATATGATAGTATCTTCACATTTCAACTATTTTTCACATTTGTGACTTTCTCGTTAATGTGACTTCAGATCTTGTAATTGGAACAATATTTTTTAGAAGCGAGACTTTATATCTCACAATGTGTATCTCATAGTCATATCTCATAATTGATAGTTTGATGGGAGTTTGATTGGCAGGCAGTCTGACCAATCATAGTGCTGAATCTGCCATTTTGTCCAACAGAGTAGATTGAACTTGAAATTTGATGTAACTGACGTCTTTCCACGGTTGAAACAAGATACCTTCTGATGTTCATTTATGTTAATTTTGTTCTGTAACTAATAAAGAGGACGAGACGATCTGTTCTTGATCTGCTTGAAGGAACTACAGAGATCAGTCACGACGTAAGCGAGCCATAAAATGGTATTTATTGTTTAAGTTTATTAAATAATGACAAATTTAATATACTGAAAGTAACCTTTTCTATCTTGTCTGTCGGCGTGTTGCCAGTTTTTTCTTTGCTCCGCAATGTATTTTTCACTGACTGAGAACATGATTGGCATGCCTTGTCTGACGTAACAACAGTAACTAAAGGAAAACAGTGATTGTTCTTCTTATAAACTTGATCTCAGAGCTTTATCTCTGGTTTTATTTTGCACTCTAAGGCATGAACTTCCTTTCGTATTGTTTTGCTTCGGGCCTAAGCAACTACCTAGAAACCACATGCAATAAAGAGTTTTGCAAGGATCACTCACTTTATTTATTTTTATTTATTTTTATTTATTTTTATTTTTTATACCATCTTGCATGTGCACAAAACAATGACTCAGCTCATCCAAAACAGTCCAGCTTGGACAGGTGAAAAAAAACTAAGAACCACATCACAGTTAAGATCAGGCCTGTCTGGTCACGTCTGTGTTTGAAGTATATGAATATGCCACGTCAGAACTGTGTTTTCGACACAACACGGCATCCTCTGAACTTTATCAAACAATCTCACTGTCACTCAGCAGATTATCTGAGAAGGAAAAACGTGTGACCAGAATATATCCGTCTTGTATAAAAAGAACAACCCTAGTTTAGTCACTGACCAGCTCTGAGTCTGTAAGGGTGTAACGGGACGTTTCCACATCATTCGTGCTCTTTAAAAGAAATCCCGGGCAACCAGGAGCTAAGTCCTCGGTCAAGAAGACTAGAGACTAATACACTCACACAGACACTTCGGACAAAAAGAACTAACCCCCTTCTCTCTTTCATCTCTTGTCTTGTGAGTTGACTCTCTTGTCCATAAAGGAAGTATGAGACAGCCGGATGGCATTTCCTTTATCCTTCTGTTGTGAGATTTGTCTGTCTCTTCTTTCATTTAGGAATGTGTTCTTGTTTGGAAGTGAATGAGAGTTCGGTTGCATTAGCACGAGGACTCTAGGCTTCCAAAGTCAAACACCGGTCTGACCCCTGCCAGTTTGTTGAGACACTCCCCTGAGAGCAAAGTTTAGAGGTCAACATGTGTAGGACAGATGAAAATAGTGGTGTCAGCCTTAAGCTGAATCAGCAGGGGGAGTTAAGAACAAGCCATGTTTGTCTGTTTTTGTTAATGGAAAGCTACTAAATGTCTACAGACATCTGGCTGCCATCTTATCCTTACATTTTGACAGCCACTGGTTAACACTGCATGTTAAGTGCAATCCTGTCTTTTTATGGTAAAATGACTTGAGGTTAAATAATTGATACCGTTTTCATTGTCTTTGTATAGCTTATTATTCAGCAGCAATTAAAGATAAACAGTTTGGACCGGAGAGGACTGTGAATAATAGTGTGTTTATATGTTTTATGACTCGTGGTCAGATATGCTGGCTGTGTTTCAGGTGTCCAAAACGTTGAGTGAAGAAAACACCTGCTTCTCTGTCCCTCTTTCTCTCACTTTGTTCTCTGGAGCGCTGCCATTTAATTAAACCTCAGGTTCTGCAGACAAGAAAATGAAAGCCTGAGGTGTGGAGGAATGCGAACGAGCTCTGGTGGGAAATCTCAAAGTGTGGGACGGTGTATGCACGCTCTGATGGGTCTCTGCTCAGCGCAAATGTTACTCGTTTGCTGTGACAACCTTTGATTTATAGCACACTGATCTGAGACTTTTAACCTTTGCAGTTCTTAAAAAGAATAGCATGTATTGTGTTGTAATAAAATGTTCTATTCTAGTATGAGCAGAGGCTCTGAGGTTTTTTTTTTTTAAGCACAGAAAATAAGATAAAGCCCAACAGTGTTTCACCTGGTACAGCAGGCCTGCATCATTAAAACTAATGAGAAAAACTAACACCACAGAAAAGCACCTAAAGCCATTCAAGAACTCACATACACTATATATGTAAGTTAACACAGGCTATATATTTAGCTAATATATAGGCCTATTTGGTGAAAATGGTGTGTGTATGTGTGTATATATAGATGCGTTACAATTAGTGTAGTTCTGATATCTACCAGCGGGGACACACAGGGTCATACTAACCAAAATCTTGACCTCTTGGATGGTGGTACTACCTAATGATTATATATATACACACACATATGTTTCAGAATTAAAAGCAGAAACCAAGAACTTGTAAAGAAAAAGGATTTTGATATAAGCCTTAAGTAACAAAACGTTGTTTCCTTTGAAACTACATTTCCCAGAGGCGCGCGCGCGACCATACACCCTACGACATCCGCTGAAACTGTTTGCGTCATTCTGAAAAATAAACATGTAACTTTAAATGTGTATTTATGGTACAAAAACGCATGGATTCGCTACAGTCGTGTGAGGACGGTGTTGAAGTTATTTAAATAGGCTAAACGTACGGTGACGCAAACATGTAAAGTTAAATGTGAGGTAAGATCACATACTTCTAATGTTAACGTTTTTGTAAAGACACAACTCACATAACCATATATTTGAACAATTGACTCTGTCTTTCTTTGAGCTTCATACATATATATTTACGTCTGGAGAACCGAATCACTCGGATTCGTAACGAATCATTCAGATTTAGCATTCGACTTGGTCCATGAATCGGACACCATCTTGGCGCACATTTGAGATCGAGGGCGGGAAGATTTACCGTCTTTTCCTCACAAGAAGTTATCTAATTTCTTTAGAAAATGAACATAAGTTATACAGCGCACGAGTCGTGTAGAACGCGACTACATAATATTTTTATGGCGTTATTGTGTCCATTCAATGTCCAAAAGATAGTGATAACTTTATATTTTTTGTCCCACCGAAGCAAGCAAGCCGTGCTGAACAACACGGGTGAGTAAATGACAGAATTCTTGTCCCTTGTTTTATAAATGCGCAGAAATAGGGTCCTCAGCAATGACATAACACCTATTCATTGGGTCCCCGCGGTGTGTGTGAGAGAGACAGGACTGCACACGCACTGCACTGCCCTCTCTCAGCTCAACAAACACACACACACTCACTCCTCTAAACCGAGCCCAGCAGCACAGAGGCAGAGACCGAGAGAGAAGGTGCCCACCGAGCTGCGTATCTGCCTGTTATTGTGTATTACACACAAAAAGAAATCGAAACGACTTTCCGTGTGCTGGGTCTCTCCTAATGTCCGTGACTAACTCCACAGCATGCGCTCCGTGGACATTTTGACCGGCTGTAGCAGCGGTGAGTGTGCGGCACAGGTGAAGATGGCGAGGGGACCGGTGCTGGTGTTTCTGTCGCTGCTGCTCATTGAAGCTTTAACGGCACAGGACTTACCCATCAACGGCGTGAACGGATTCAGTCTGCACCCACCGTATTTTAATCTAGCGGAGGGAACTAAAATCACGGCCACGGCAACCTGCGGAGCGGACGAGAGCCAGCAGCCGATTCAAGACCTGTACTGCAAACTAGTCGGGGGGCCCGTGTCAGGGGACCCAAGCCAGACGATTCAGGTAAAGATGTGGGAAATACTTACTTTTATTAAGTTTACGTTACTAAAAATGTATAAAAGCACATTTTGATGTTAGTTTGTGTTAGTTATAGCTAATATTGGATTCTGTTAACTTTGTGCAACACACTTTTTTATGGTTTTTACAGCTACGTAACAGATGCTACCATAGTGTTAAATTACCATTTGTGACCACAAAACCAGTCTTAAGTACCACAGATTTATTTTTAGCAAAAACCAACAATACATATGGGTCAAAATGATTATGCCAAAAATCAGGATGTTAAGTAAAGATCATGTTCCATTTAAAATATTTTAAACATTTCCTACTGTAAATATATAAAAACCCAAATTTTAATGCATAATTAAAACTCCATGGTGATTTAATTGTGATTTTCTCAATATTTACATTGTTCTTTTGCGCCCTCAAGTTTTCAAATAGTTGTATCTCGGTCAAATACTGTCCTATCGTAACAAACCATACATCAATGGAAAGCTTATTCAGCTTTCAGATCATGTATACATTAAAAAAAAACCCTGACCATTATGACTTGAAGTCAGTATTCCAACTTCTTTAATACACATCCAAAAAATTGATTACCATATTTTTCTATTATATATATTGGACTTATTAATACCCTGTTCAAAAACATGGTAATATATATATTTTTAATTGCATTTTTTTTGTTTGTCAAGGCAGAACAAGTGCTTTAGAGCTGAGGAACTGTAATATCTTGATGTTTTTTGAGAGCACCTGCTTAAGGTGAAAAGGCCAGAGACCCTTATAAAGTTCCATTGTTTCTCATAAGAGACCCCCAAAGAAGCCTCATGAGTAGCAAGCTTAGAAGACTCGACACAACTTGTTGGCGAGTGAGTGAAATGTTTAAACATTGTAAAGCATAAAATGCAACCCCCGTGTAGCACTGCTACTGGGATTTTCCCTGAGGAATGTGTGGCATTTCATATAAGACCTTGAGGGAGGCACACAGATCTGCACCACGCTTCAAAGAGTATGTTAATAAAATGTTGCGGCTTGATCAATTGTTGCAGACACCTCCTGCGGTTGTCTTCTCAAGACATAATTACATGCCTTCAGTCCATTTTTACTGCACTTTAACTAAGTCACTTTATTTTTATGTCAGAATGATTCATTTATTTTCAATATCATTGTGTGTTTGATGCAGTACAGTAAAACCTGTAAAACAAAGATTTTGAAAAGCACTTTTTGAAGAGATCCCATATTAATTTATGATTATTTGAATTGTTATGATTATTAGCAACTATAATAGCCATTGTAATTGGCTGTAATTAAATGCTAAATGATTGGCTAGTTAAAGGAAATCGTCTTATCATAGAAAGTAAGTTTTAATTTAATCCTCCAGTCTGTATTATCAGAAATAAATAGATAAAAGGTGAAGGAAATAAAGGGGGAATCTGCGAAGAAGGAATTGCATCTGTAAACGCTAATTTATTCACACATGATTTCTGCAGAATTATGCAAATCAGGAAGCGGTGCAAACTTTGGCCAAAAATGTACGTTTCTAACTTTGTACAGTTATCTGCCCTTTTAAATGCTTTAAAAGTGTTCAGTTATAACTATTTACTTTATTATTTAATGAATCATTGTTGTCATGATTGATAGAGAATGTCTAGATATCCAACCTGTTCAATTTATTATGGAGGCAAAGGGATTTTATTTGAAGTTTAATTGTACTTCCTCTGTTATCAGGGCCAGTACTGCGACATCTGCAGCTCAGAAGACACTAACAGAGCGCATCCTATCAACAATGCCATCGATGGCACCGAACGATGGTGGCAGAGCCCTCCTCTCTCCCGAAGCGTAAAATACAATGAGGTCAACGTCACTCTGGACTTAGGACAGGTATGTTACTGAAGCATTCCTTACATTTGTCTTCTCTCTATCACACCCCGCACCCACCCACACATATCACGTTCAGATTATTCAGCCATCTGATACTCAACTGTACACTGTCTCAAAAGTGCCTGGCTACAGCGGGCGCTTTTGTGGATTGCACATGAGTGTAGAATTTCAAGGGTGGACCCTAAGTCGAATCTCATCCATTCATTCTCGAGTCTGAAGAATATAGAGGTGTTCAATTCTTTTTTTTTGTTGTTGTTGTTGTTGTTGCTCTTAACACTTCACTTCTTGGTCTTCTGTATCGAAGGTGGTTGTTTGTGAATAGCAGAACAGCCAGGGGCCATTTAAGAGGAATACTTTCTAAGCTTTCATGGTAAATAAACATGACTCATGCTCTTCTCTAGCATTCCCAGCAGCTTCTACATAAACAGTCAGCACTGCTGCATATAGCTTATTTGCTGCCCAAAAGAGAAAGAGAGGAAGGAAAGCAAGTTACTGCCCGCTGAAGTTTCTCTTTTGAGTTCTGAGTATGGCTTCATGTCTGAAGAAGTAGTTTGTCTGGATTTAATAGGAAGCAATTAGCGATCAAGCTACAAGGTGTTACCATGAACGGCTTGGATCACATCTTATTTTATGACTATATTAAAAATGACTGGTGTTATACCGTTGGCTCATGATGAATCGGCATACGCAGAAAAACCTGAATGGCTGTCAGGTTATACAGATTCCCTATTCCCATTTATAGGTTAGGGTTAGGTTATATTATGATTGGTGCATTTAATCCATGCTAATCCCCTAACCCTAACATTTCTAAATATTTGATCGCTTGAGTATCTGATATATAGTCTTATCATTTAGAGCAATAATGATGTATGTATAACCTGGCTACGTAGTTTTGGTCTCATTCAGCTGAACATGGCTGTAATATGTGACAGACTAAGCCCTGTACAACCTACTTTCTTTTCTTTCTCTATCTCTTCCCCCCCCCCCTCCCCCCTCTCTCTCTCTGAATGGAGGCAGAGAGCAATGACTGGCTTTGTACGGAGTTCTTTTATGTGGCTGGTATTTTTTCAGTGCCACTTAAACCAGCTTGTTAAAAAGCAATACGTGAGTTTCATACATGCATACATACATCAGTGAGTGGAGAGAGAGATGTGCTATGTATATTAATGCCAGCAAATCGTTTTCAGAGTTGCACAGTTGTTTTAGGTGACTGACAAGGCATTGCTATGTGATCTGAGTGGTTTTAGCATGTTGCTATGTAGTTAATGAATCAACAAATAACGGTTGATAGATGGTTAATGGTTGCTTGGCCCAAGTATAGTATGTCTTAAGTTTAAAACAGACGTCAGATCTCTTAGTAGATTAAGAAATCCTTACACATGATTTGAAATAGCATTCATGTCAATTGCACAAGCAGAGCAGCTTCAATATGAATTTTAATGTTACAGTTATGGTTTGTTCAGAGTTTTAACTGAAGTATGAGGTGCAGTAATAGTGATGCTGCTTTAGAGGCTTCTAACATGCTTTCTGACCCCTCAGAGCAGATGAATTAGGTTGGAATGTTAGTTACTCAATATCTGTCTCAACCTGTTCAGGGAGAAAACGACCCTCCCCATCACAGCCAAAGTTCATGTCTCGCTGTTCTCACTCGCTCGTGTTTTCAGTCTGCTAAATCACCCCAAAAACACGTTTTGCACATTGGCCTCTGCAATATGCAATTATATGTATTAACCAGTGTTTTTGCAGTTTTTTTCCATAACCGATTAGTTTATAGCAAGCTTACTTTAGAGGTGCTGCAAAAGTTAAAAGAAACACATTTCAGGCTTGGTCTCTGTAAATCAAATAATTTTAACTAATGCATTTTCCTAGTGCTGTTAAATGATTAATCATGCTTAATCGCATCACACATCTAGTATATAGTTTAAAAATATTTGTGTATATTTATGGTCATAACAATTAATATTATATATTAATAGGTTTAATATATAAACAACTTTTTTCTTAAATGTATACATGTACGTGTGTGTGTATTTAAAGTATACATAATGAATGTACACAGATTGTGTGTCACTTTCTCATAGCTGAGAATCAATAAGTGAGCCGAGTAAATGTAAAAAATAATTTAAATTACATTTGCAGAAGCAAAATGAAATCTATACAAAATATATGCAGGCCTTGACAATGTGGACTGCCGGATGGTGTATTCTATGTATTAAGGTTTGCTGACTTGGCTAGGGCAGGTTTTTTTGGAGAACGTTGTGCGGTGGAAGGGAGTCTAATACATCTAATGAAAAAAGCAAAAGCTAAGCAAAAAAAAAAAAAAACGTGCGGTACCTTAAAGCCAAAAATAGTTTTCCACTTTACTGCAGAACCTCTCCTGGCCAAATGCTTACTGTTAATGTAACTTAATTTGTGTGTGTGATCTTTCAGGGAACATTAGTTTAATCGCTCAGAGTTGAGTATTAGACAAAAAAACAAACTCTGTCTTGCTGCTAATGGCACGTAAATGCGTGGGAAATAACCGCTAATGTACTTAGCTAAGCCTATACTAGATGATTCATTACTTAAGCTCTTGTCTGAAGCATTCTGACATCAACCTGTAATCATTTACGGAAGATCATGGATGGATCCTGCCCCATCAGGAAACAGGTCTAAATTATACTCCAAACTGCATCAAAACAATAATCAAGCCTGTCATGGCGACTTTCATCACTCTTTTAAATATAAACGTTTCTTTTTTTTTCTTTCTGAAACGTGCATGTTTACACAGGTAAAATTGTCTGTGCAGAAGTTTTGTGCATTCAAGTACATTTGCAAGTTCTCAGAACCATTTAAACATTTGAATACCTAAAAAAAATACTCCCCAGCAGGAATCATGTGCCCCTTTCTGGGCCCTTTTGTTGCATATGAAACAATAGTTAAAAATAGAAGAAGTCTAATCCAGAGCTGCACCGTACTCTGTGTGAGTGTGTTTGAGTGTATCGTTGGGGGGGTGGGGTTGAGTGGGACTCAATGGTGACTAAAGTGGCCTGTTGTGTGCCATGCGCGGAGATGGGCATGATGCCAGTCTTGAGAGTCGAACCCGACTAAAGTTTTTCTCTTATTGAGTAAAGGCTTGAGTTTATCCAATGGCAAGGATGTAGAATTGGATGTATTGTCTCTCACTTATTCTTTCCCTCTCTCTGTCTACTACAACAGTCCGTCACTCTTACTATCCTTGCTTGGCATCAATTTTCCGGCCATTATGTAGAGATCATGTGGTCAGGAGCTAGCTTAAAGCAACAGTTTACCCAAAATTGTATGATTTACTTTCTCCTGTTGGATATAAAAGTTTTTGTTTTAAACTATTTTTGTCCTTTTATTAAAAGCCTTTGGGGTCCAAAAAACTTTCACTATGAACAAAACACTTTTTAATAATATCTTCTTTTGTCTTCCTTCAACACATGAAAAAAGGAACATTTTTGTATGTTTAATGACTATATTTTCCACTGTCAGTGCTTTATGCCTCAGGTACAAGATCAACCTTGTCAAAAAAAAAATGTGTGTGTGTGTGTTTTGCATATTCTCAGGTATGGGACGTCCCAGTGTGTGGCCTGCATACCTTGGCAAACAAAGTTCTCATTGTGCAGTTCTTAGCGTCTTCCCTTGCTTTTCCTTAACTTTTTCCACTGAAAAGCATGACATGCTTTCTATATTTCTAATATGTAGATCAATATCCAGAATGACCTGACATTATAAATAAGGTCAGCTCTGAGATGCTCTTGCTCTTATGTATGCATCTTATGATGCCCCTCCTTCTTGCATTCTTCCTCCTCTCTTTTTCTGTTCAAACAGAAGGAGTCTCGTTCCTATTTGTCCAGTAATGTACACGCAAACATGCACATACAAATGTCTGCCCTTTTTCTCACCCACGCTTTCATGGTGTTTACCAAGCATGAAAATGGGCCTGTTAATGGGAGAGAGAAGAAAAGACAATGCCATGCAATCTGACCGTAATAGGAGGGAACCATGGAGACGAGGGCACAAGGAAAAACTTGACATGATCCAATTTTTCCTGTTAGTCAGAGCCCTATTTTCCCTTCCCTTTAATATGAGCAAGCCTGTACACAACAGACGTCCATGAGAGTGTCTTGTGCATGAGTATGAACCATCATTAATTCAGAAACAGCAGGGATCTGAACTCCTGGCCTAGATTCTTCAGAGCCCTTTACCATAGCTTCAACCATCGATCATGACGGAAAGTTTTGTCTGGTTTAATGCGGCTCCTTTCCCCCAGCATCCCTGTTGGCCGAGGCCCCATTTAAATCCCAGATGCGTATATCTTCACTGACACCGAACACACTGCTCACCTCTGCTTACCTCCTATTCTCCTCTTTGTAGCATTTTATTATTTCCCAGATGTCCACTTTTGTTGTTCAGAAAGGCTTCTGGTCTGGGCTTTTAAGGGTAGGGTTTCATTGTAAGGTTTCTTTAGGTTTAAATAGATCATCTGAACCTCTTGGAGAGCTTTGCACATCTCCCTGTGTGGCATATTTGTTTTATTCTGAACCTTGTGAATGATCCAATCCAGCAGTCCTTTTTCTTCAAAAATTGCTGATTTTGCCCCCTTTTGAAAGGCTTTTGTGGAGACAGAATATTCCCTGCTGGAAGGATCAGCAGACACAACCCCTCCCTATACATTTCTGCTTAAATAATAATTGACCAATGTGAGTTTCTTATTGACATGTTCCATTCCTTCTGTTAGTTTGGTTTCTCATATGCTCACAGTGGATCTACAAGTCATGCATCTCACCGTGCAGTCTCCAACAAGTAGCTCTGATTTTTCTTTTTTTCTTTTTATCTCTTCCCTACCTGATTTCAGAATTGAACAGACTGCTCTTATCTCCTTTATTGGCTGTAAGCGTCACATGGCAGTTCAGAGTTTCCTCCGCTCCCTCTCAAATATTAGTTGAGCATTTCAACAGCATTTTTTGAGAAGAGAGGATAAGGAGTAAATCACTCATATTCATAATGAAGCAGGCAGCGACCTTTGAGGAGTTCAAGGAGAGGATGTTGACAAATAAGTGAGGTTATCGTGACATTAGTGAGGAATAGTGAAGATAAGATTGGCTGATTTTTGTTTGAACTTCAGGGTCGATAGTTAATTTCTGTTATCTTTCTTTAAGCTCAGAAATTCCAAGCATTGTGAGGAAACACTTTGATATTAGACAGTTTTTTGTGATCTTATTGCTTATGCTACTATACATTTTTTTAAGCTAATTGCCAATTAATTGATCATAGTTAAATCACAATTATGAATAATTCCGTTATTTAAATTCCCATAATGAAAAACACTAAAAAATTGTCTTTTCAGTGAGCATGAGTAATTAATTTTTTTTTCTTGATATTGTTTTAATTAATCACATCAAATTAGCATTTTAATTTTATAGGGAACATTTCCCATGCCCAGAACATTTCCTGAATAACTTTTTGTCATCAGCTTTAACAAAAGCATGCATATAGATTTATTGGACATGAAAGCTGTTGTTTCATGTCACATAGGAATGAATGAAAACAATTTCACACCTCCTCAGGGTTCCTCACGTTCCCCTCCTTCTGGCCAGGAGGTAGCCTTCAAGAAAAAAATGTCAAACCCAAATGAACAATTGACCCCCTAAACGAGGCGGGAGATTTTAAGATGGCTTGTGGGGGCTGTCAGTGGTTTTCAAACACACATGTGGCAGAGTTCAGCAACGCCCCGATTCCTGTTGAAACCTGTTCCTTCATGCTATAGAGAAAGAAACCCACCTCCACATCTCCAGGACCTCTCTCATGCCTGAGACAAAAAAAGAGGGGTCCTACAGCCTTTCAGCGGATATGTACACAAACCTTCAGTGTGACCTTGCTTATCTGAGCCTTGCATGCAAGATAGCTCTCATTCACTGGCGACATGTCTACAGATTAGGTTTGAAGATCTATCCCTGCTTCATAAGTCCAAAGCTGGTAGCCGGCCAACCAAAGCTGACTGATAGAATATGTATATCTAAAATATTCTGTTTTTGGTTTGTTAGATATAGGACTCTGGATTCCTAAAACCAATGTTCCTAAACCATGTTCACACATTAGTATCTTTAAACAATAACTTGTTTCTTCAGTGGTGAGTGAGGTATGAGACAAATGGAGGTTCTGGCTGGTGTGAGAGGATGATATCAATTCTGTGTTGTAAATAAGCTCACACCAGCCTGTGCCGGTCAAGCTGGGGAACCAGTTTAGTGTTTGACCAATATATAGTGATCCAAGAGTCTTTTGGACACCTGAAGATGCTTGAATTTCATAACACTAGATACAGAATGGCAAGTAGCGTCAGCGAACAATTATCTTCACTTACTGAGTAAATGTTTCAAAAAGGTTTTTTTTTTTTTTTTTTTGCGGAAGTATGAAGTGATTCCAGTGAAGAGAATAACCTCTTGCGTAGTTCATCATATTAACATCTTCATTTGAACTCTTTATTTGTTTCATATTTTAAACCCTAAAAAATAGTAATCGCGATTAAATGCAATCTAAAATAAAAGTTTTGGTCACATAATATATGTGTACTGTGCGTATTTAAGTATATACAATTTGAAAATATTTTAAAACAGTCATATAATTTATAGTATATATCAATATATTTATAATATGAACAGAAAAAAAAATTATATTCATGTATATGTGTATATTTATTTATACTTAATAAATATAAACCGTATACTCATGTATTTATTTAATTTTGGGTGCAATTAATTGTGATTTAATCGTTTGACAGTCCTGCTGAAAAACATTCAATATATCAATATTAAACCAGCTGCCATGTTTTCATCTAGAATTTACAGCTTGACTAGAGTTAGCTAAAACTCCGAGTACATTCCCCTTTAGACAGCGATTATTAGCATTGCACTTGATCAGAATGTTATCTGAGTTTTCCATATTTCATTTCTCAGCAGCTCTTTGTCATTTGAATGAGCTGACATTATGGAGTCAGGCTATTAATAGTTTAATGCTAATGTGATCGGTTCACACACAAAAGTTTCTTTCTACATTTTGGGCACACTGGTGTAAAGTTCAGTCTGTGGTTTAGTCCCTGATGTCTCACATTATTTCCTCTGATGAATAGATGTGAATTCACACTCAGCTGAACTGGCAGCTTTACCCAGCATCACTGACGGTAACCAGTGCGCAGTGAGGCATTTCATAGAAATAGAGTTATTATGCGTTTTCCTAACTGCATTAAACTTTTTAGCTCCTTGTGGGCTTTCTTTACCTTTCGTCTTTCTCTTGTTTTTTTCCCCTCACTGATAGATGATTGGGAATTTAAAGTACAGGATCCTGAAAAGATGGAAAGGATGGAGTGAACGCGAGAACAGAGCGCTGGCCTTGTTAATGAGAGAGTAAATGTTTGTTTTTGTCGGGTCAACAAGAGCTGTTGTTGGAGTCTTTCATCCATTCAGTGGCTCATTGGATGGGTTGGGTCTAAGAGGGGAGGGGAAATGTTTGTTGCGGAGAGGAGGTCACTTTGGTTAAGGGGGCAAATAGAGGGATATAAATACCATTCCCCCTCCCTTTGCCCTGAAGGAGGCTTTTTTTACTGGCCTTTCCCCTTTTCTTAGGCCCCACTTTTAATCAAGAAGCAGAGAAACTGGGCAGCCAATGAAATAGTGAAAGAGGTACTTTAAAAGATTTTTGTAAGTAGATTTCAGCATGCCTTTGACGCCCAAAGCAACTATATTCTGCATGTTCTCTAAATAGTATACAATAGATGCATTAAAACATGGCGCCACAGTTCTGATATAAATTTCCAGGGTGTCCTTTTAGCGGATTTCTAAACTCTGCCCCCAAGCATGAGAACCCAGAAGAGGAATGACAGAAAGAGTGATAAATCCATCCCTCTCTCTATCTGAGATAAACAGTGTAGATAAACAAGGCAAAAAAAAAACCTCCATTTGAAGGGTTATAAAAGTTTGAACAAAAGAGGGGGGCTCCAAACACAAATGACATGAAGCAGCTATTGCTTAATTTGACTTGGGGGTACATGCTTGTAAAAGCCCATTGCTCTTCAAACTTTGTATTTTGTGTATTTTTGCTGCAGTCTGTTAGTTGAATCATATGTTTGGGGGCGGGGCGAAATAAGAGTAATTTCAGATATGCGTTCATAATTACTAAATCATAATTACAGATGTTAACACTGAGAGAAAATGTGGAACAGACGTCTCCCAGATACAAACGGAATAAATAAGGTTTTATGTTTCCAAGAATAAACGGAGTTGAAAGTACGGCGCAAGTATTCACAATATTTTTTATATTTATATATATATATCTTTTTTTTTGTGTTAGTGCTCTCATTATGTTATGTATGTGACAATAGTTAATAATGTTCAGAATTTCTGTTTAGAGTTGTGTGCACTGAAAATGATCAGTAGAATAAACCATGATAGATTTCATTTATTTATACAACAAAACATAATAGGCATAAGAGATGAGGACTTAAAAGCAGCGTATCTCAACCACATATTAAACGACATAAATGATATACACAATACATATAAATATTTTGACAGCATTGTACCCTACCTGATCAAAATAAATACAGTCTTTCTTTGAGTCTCGTTAAAGATTTAAATCCCTGTCACCGAGATGTACCGGATTATGGAAAATGAAACAAAATGTAAAACTATAGTGGATTTGTTCACGCAGGTTACAATATTTATTCAAAGCTTCTTTCTTTTCATATTCTTATTTAAAGCATTATTTTAATACTCTGCATATTAACTTATTGGGAGACCGGTATTTCTATGTGAAATCAGACATTGAGCACCCACATATAGCCAAATGGAATGATAATAACAGCCTGTGAATGTTCGACTGAGAGATTGGGATCAGGCTCCTCGAATCGAAGCATTGAATCGTCGGCTATTTGAGGACACCCCTAGTTTATAGATTGAATATATTTATATGATTAAAAAAATACACATTGAAATGCATGTAAATATACATAATACACATTGTTTGACAGCGCTAATATTTATGCAATTTATATCAATTTTGCACACACACACACATACTCAGGTTTACTGGTTTAATTCATTTCTAAGTAATGGATTAGATCATTCATTCTGTGCAGCAGTTGTTGTTTTTTAAATAAAGGTTATTCAAATTATCACACTGATGACATCAGCAGGTCCACTTCAGAGGCTCATAATAGCTACAGTTGTGATTTATATTGCTAAAACAGCAGTTGGTAGTTTTACTGTATTTAGTTGAGATAGCTCAAGGTGAATATTTTGATGGTGACGTTCATCTAAATGTCATTTAGTTCATTGAGGACGAGTTATTTTTCTACAATTATTTCCACAATATGTGGTTAACGCAGCGATCATAGATGGGGATATGCGTATGGCTCTTCCACAAATACACATACCACGTCGCTTCACTATTTTCAACACAGGTTTTATTGTAGACTTGCTTCGAACATCCCTTAATCGGCTTTCTCAATATCCCCTGACTCCTGGTCCTAACTACAATCCATTGCTCTCCATGATGGCCTGGGATGCAGATTACTGGTCCATCTCTTTAAATGCATGCGGTGAGGTCTTGGAAATTGCATTTTATATTTTACAACACAAGTGGTGAACTGTCTCAGCTGGTCAACAACAGTGAGGTCAGAGCTGAAGGATCGAGAGCTCCTTCTGACCAAAGCTCAAGTACTCAGATGAAGACGAGTCAGGGCTTAAAAAGCAAAAGAAAGACTTCTGACAAGTGAGAAAGAAGAAGAAGAAAAAACAGGAGATCCCGTTACCATAAAAAAAAACATGGAGTTTTTCAACATATAACACATAACCAGTGGATTTGCAAAATAAATGTTGTACAATTAATCAGATCATGAGTTTGTGAAATATTTGTAAAATAAATGCAAGGCAACATGATTTCTGCTGTTAGAAAATACAGATAAATTGTGGCATTTGGTCAAAATGGAATTTACTGTATTGTGTACAGTTTGTTTGTGACAAGCCTGAATTATCTGCCACATAAAATAAAGAAAAGGAGGAAGCGTGAACTTTTAATACTAAACCACAAAAAGAGGGCTGTTAAAATATAAATCCTGTATGTTCTGATTCTCTATATGAAAGGAGACGTGGTTTTGTTAACTAATACATATGATGCCCATTGAATGAAAACAAAACATTGAATGAAAAAGAAAGACTCCATATTGCACTAAATATATTTTGAGTTAAATTTTTAATAAGTTGTTGTTAAATTGTATTTACTTTTTATGATTTAATTATTCATAAAGATCTTGCATATGATTTGAGATCAGCCACAGCTGTCTCTTCTTCATGCGGATTTAGACCACAAATGAAAACTTCATGGTGATTCATGGTTCTGAATGAGAGGGCACCTGCCTTCACCACATATAACCTCTCAGTGAGTTCCCAGAGGAGCACAAAAGGCTTTCTGGCTGCGCTGGGCAGGAGGGCGCTGCCTCTTGTTTCTTGCTTCCTCTTTCAGGACTTTTCAGTGGCAGAGGAGCCAAGGATCCACCAATGATTTAAGACTTTTAATGCTTGATCAAGGCTATACACAGAGCCCATACATTCCCTTTTCTTTAAAGACTTCACTGAGCAGGGCAGGGAGAGACTTCATAGGTTACTTTGTGAGTCGCATTTTTCACTCTCAGCTTGCCCTTTTTAGTCGATTTCTGTGTGTTGCACTTAAGTACAGCAGGCTCATCATGCAGACTATTCTATAGGACAGTGTTTCTGCCAGGATATCAGCTCTGTGTTCATCCAGACAGACCCAGGTTTCACACTGAGTAGGTAAAAATATGAAAGATCATAAAAGAAAAGATCAAGTGATCGTTTTTATCATTTGAGTCATTGAATCACTCATTTAACTGATCTATTTAAAAATGTAGATCTATTCAAAAATTAAAACAGTGCTTGTAAGTGACAAGTCACACATTAAAAAGTAAATCAGTCATTCAGTTTATTTGTTCAAGAATACTCATTCATTAAGGAGTTAAACAAGTGATTGTCTTTATGATTGAGCCTTTTGTCCCCTTTGTGCTCTTCAAATACTGAAACTACATGGAAGTACCTTATTTCACTTTTGTTTCATTTGTTTGGGAGAGCCATGAGAACTCCCTTTGAGTCCAGTGTGTGTGTATGTGTCTTAGAGCAGATTAGACACTTTGGCAGGGATATCAAATTAGAGCCTGGATAGCATCGGCGACACCGTAAACACCCACCGCTCTTTCCCAGAGACTCGCAGGAGCAACTAAATGCAGAACTATCAGGTTGAACACTGAGCTAGCCGCAATTATCCACTTGACCTCCCAGTTTAGGAAAGACAAACACAGATAGCCCACTCCCTCTGATCTTCCCTTGTCATTCCAAAGGAACTATAATAATACAAATGCCTGTTCTGGAAACGTATAGGATAATGACACCGATAATGGAAGCAAGTAGGATACACCAAACACATTTTGCATCAAGCTTAGTATAAACATGGCGAGCAAGTCAGGTTAAGTCGTAGGGAGTTTGAGAGTTAATGGTTAGTTATGGTTGGTATTTACAAATTGCACCATCTCAACCCTCCCTCATGCCCTGTAGAAAGCATTCCCAAATCCTTACAGGAGTCCCTAATCAATACTGGAATGCTCCAATTAGTCCGGACTGATAGTAGTGTTCTTGCAGCAGGGGAGGACAGGATTCAGGCATGCAGAGCAGGAGAGAACAGATGACTGTCCTTCAAACTCATCTTACCCCCTTCCTCGTGTGCTTTAGGGCTGATAACACACACACACACACACACACTTGTATCTAAGCTGCCCGTCCAGTATTCCCAAGAAACAAGGTGTTATTACATATGTCATCAGTGAGATATATAGCTGAGAACTGATGAACAGTGTGTTGTTTTTTCACGCTCTACTAGTTTGCAGGAATGATGTAAGCTCACATGAGCTCTCTTGTCAGTGAGGGCTTATAGCAGTATGGATTTCTTTCAGTGTTGTTGTGGTTTCTGAATATTCCCGCACTGGGTCGGTGAGGCACACCTGTTAGCGAATGTTGGGATTTTTTTATGAGATGTTTGCACCTCTGGACATTTTTACAGCATGTGGTTTAGTAGTTTAGCTGCAGTATGTAGTAGCCCACTGTTACATTTGACTAGAGGTCAATTCAATCTCAGGTATATCAGATGGTCATGGTTTAAAGTACAAAGTATGAAATATGTATGTATTTTCTATTTTAAGACTACAATATGTTTATATATTTCAGCAGTATTTTTTCCTACAATGGTAAAGCTGAATTTTCAGCATTACACCAGTCACATGATCCTTCAGAAATCATGCTGATTGTTTAAGAAACATTTCCTATTATTTTCAGTATTTAAAGATTTTGCTGATTAATATTTTTTCAACTGTAATACTTTTTAGGATTCTTTGAGTAGTTAATTTTTTTACATTTTTTTTTATGAATTTTTAACAATGTAAACGTCTTTACAGTGGCTTTTAATCTTAACTTAATACATCCATGCCTTTTTCAACAACAAAAAAAACCTAAACAAATCCCACAGTCCCAAAACTTACACTGTATGAATTTGTGTATGTGATACTACTGTACGAATGTAACATGTTTTTTACCAAAATGCTTGCTTTTGCCATGAATATAAAATATAATAATGGGATATTATGTGAAAAATATTATAATATAATCTGGCTTAATGTCATAATATAAGAATTTTATTTATTTTTATTTCTATTTTTTTTTAAATTCATTTATTTATGTACTGTTAAAATAAATTTTACTGTTAACTTTTTTTTATATTTCAATATACCAATTTTTTGCTGAACTTTTCCTATAAACTTCTTGAGCTGCAGTTATCTAATATTCGGTCTAACGTTGTCCTTTTTTTCTGACGGCCTGCAGAGTTTCTGATCAGTTTGGCGGAACGTTATGCAGACTTTTTCTTCAATGCTGTATGTTTTGTCACGGTGCTGTATTTTGAGTGCAGATTACCAATGTCTACTCATGTTCACACTTGCTCGGACGCTTGCTGAGCTAGAGTTCAGCTACAAATAAGGGGGTTCAACAGCAAAGTTTGTGTCAGGATATACATTAATGCATGTGTAAGCATAAATCCTAGCTTGCAGACATATTTAGCTTACATTACTCTCTCTCTATTGTCTTGTCCTCTGCCTGCTTTGCATTACTTGTCCTTTCAGTCTCTTATCTTAACTCACTATTTAGTCTTCTCTTACTGACAGCATTGCCTTGAGGAGCCAAAATGCCTTAACTGTACCCATGCACCCATTGTTTGGGTCTTACATAGGCTGATCTAAGCTGTAATCTTGATTTGTAAGTGATTAGGTGTGCAGTTTTTTTTGCTTGTGGTACATTTTTGTGTTTTAGAGTATAGAAAGTATCCAGTCCTTAGGTTACATGTAGGAAGACGTAAGGAGATCCTGGAGTGTGTAGCTTTGAATTGATTGCAGTAAACACACAGCTCTCGCAAGCATGTGTGGAATGGGCTGCAAGGGTGGGATCTGTCACCCCTCATTACAGTGTGTCTCTGGGGGGCAGCAGCTGTGTTTGAGCTTTGAACTCTGGAGTGACCCGTCACAGGTTCACTTCAGCCACCCATGTGTATACCAGCTCACCATGTTACAGGATTTACGACATGTGCCTGACCGGACTCCCGCAGCTGTTATGGCATCCCTTGTTGTCATGGTAATCTCCTAATAAGCAGGCCATTATTCCACAATCGGAACGCCAAGGTTGCGGAACTTTCCCTGAATTCCTGCAGAGCAGCACTGATGTCTGTACTCAGACAGAAGATTACAGCATGACAGGATGTGGTGTAGAGATAAAAAAATGAGTGACGGGAGGAAGAAGAGGATAGGAGGAGGAGAGGGAGAGAGGGATTGAGTGGGTGTACAGCCCACTGCTCATTACTATAATGCTCATACGTTGTGTTACACTTGGGATCTGAAATATTTTCTAATGTTTTGAAATAATTCTCTTCTGCTTAGCAAGGCTGTATTTACTTGTACAGTACAAAAAAAGCCTGATTTAAGAAGGGGGTCCCAAAAATGGACAAAAAATATTATTTTGCTAACTTATTATAAGTTAAATATTGCTTTGTTGGTATAGTTTTAAGTATATTAAAGGAGTGTTTATTGTTAAGTTTTTTTCCGTAGTTGATTTGTTTTTTTTTATTTGAAAAACAGTAAAATAAACAGTATAAATCACATAAAACAGTAAAAACCACATTTTAATTTATGCAATTATAGGCAAAATATATGGGAAAAATGTGGAAAATTGTATTCGGCCGCCAGCCCAGTGTTTGTTTGGCCAAGAATTTTCATTTTGTGCACATCCCTAATATATATCAAAAGGGGTTGATGAATTCATAATGCCCTTTTTATATACTATGTATATTTATTTTGTATATAAAGACACACACACACAGGCATGTATATATTTCAGAATGTTAGTTTTATATATTAAATATATTTATTTAGAATATCTATCTATCTGTCTGTCTATCTGTCTATCCTTCTGCATTTAATTTCTTATCCTGTATACTAATAATGTGTATGCCTATACTTTAATCTTGGTACTAAACTTTTTTTTATTCTTATGGGAAATTGCTGGCATTTTTCTTTATGTAATTAAGTCAGTTTGTCTCTGAATACTCTGATACAAGCAAATAAATATCCAATTTAATGTTTAAGACCCTAAGGGAAAATAAAGGTGAATATATATATATATATATAAGTGAGAAAAGAAGAGTCTAGATGATGGTGAGGGGAATGGAATGAATGTGACATTCCTCTGCACACCAGATTTCTGTCACGCTGAAGCATGTCCAGACACACACAGATTACCTCACTGATGCTGTTCACTTATACCTTCAACGAGCAAGTGTATCAGGGGCCAACTAAAATAAGTCTCAGTAGGCCCCAGTAAGGTGTTGCCGGTTTCTCAGGTGCTTAATGATTGGCCAAGCATTCCTGTGTCCTCTGACTGTATTTCCACTCTTATCACTATGGAAACAGAAGAAATGCAGAAAGCCAGGACTTTATGCAATCATTAAGCCCAAAGGAATCTGGACACAACTAGACTTTTATTGAACTTCTCAAACCCACTTACCTCACGCTGCAGCAAACCCAACCCAACCAAATAAAACAGACACAGTAACTTTTTTTTGTGTGCTTTCGCCTGTTAAGGAAGTTTGTAATGGAGATACCCGTTTATCCTCTTAAGAAAGGTGAACGGCTGTACTGTGCGTAGCTTACTATGAACGCTCAGGCTGAGCTGTGTCCCATATTTCTGTCGACTGAAGCAGCCGTGACATTAAATTATGAATTTATCAGTTGTTTGCACGCCAAAGTCAAATATCGTGCCACATAGAAACATAAAATTGTGCTATGCACACTTTCATGAGGTACAAACTATAACAATTAATGTGTTCAGTTGTGCAGTTAATTAATTTTGTTGTGATGTAGTAATTTAAAGCTTTCTATAGATATATTTATATATATATGCAAGAGATGACACATGAGCCTCCGTGTCCTTCAGAGCGCGCTTTAGCTTCTGTTGGATATGAGTCTAACAGCGCACTTTCATAGGTTAAACATTTAAACTAACATTATGATATTCCTGAACTGTTATAGATCTATAGATTTTATTTTAGGCAAGTCGTGATGATTTGATCAAGCTAAATTAAAATAAAACATTGGCTATTATCAACTCATTGACTCTGGCCACAAAAAATATCTATATCTAAATTAGAGAAAAAATCGGTGCGGGTGGGTGCCGGATAATTTATTTGAAGTGGCAGATTTGGGTGATGTTTTAGCTCATCTGCGCTTCTCTAACACACACACACACACACACACTCACACAATCAGGCTGCTGGGATTTCTCTGCAGTCTGAAGTTCAGGTTCATGTAGACCCCTGTGACCAGCCGCCCGTCTGACGGCTGGAAGAAAGAGCATCAGATCCCCATTTCAAAGAGCCCACCTTTCCACCTCTCCTCTCCCCTCAGATATTTCCACAGATGTGTTTTTGTTCTGTGTATCTGTGAGAAGGCTTGCGTTGACAAAGGCCCCTGACGTGGCTGAAGTGCTTCTTTGTAGCAGAGGGGCTTTGGGGTTGCGTAGCATTGAGGGGTTGTGGAAGTTAGTGTAGATGTTGGGGGATGGTTTGTGCGTGTGTTGAAGGGGATACTGTGTTGTCAGAGCTGAGGGGCTTAGAGAGGAAGTGGATGGATGTTTAAGCATTAAGCCCTTGGCTTTCTTAAGGAAGACACATTTCCAGAGAGATTAGATGAAGAATGTTTATTGTAGGATTCTCCACTGTGGATTGCTCTCATAGTTATATAGGAGCTGATCAGGGCTTGACATTAACTTTTTTCTTGTTAGGAAATTACATTTTATATGACTTAATATAGCATACAAATATTGCAAAGTCATTTGGCCTATATTAATATATATAAGATAATGTTACCAATGTTACCTGTTACCAATCATCGGAAATCACACACATCCACAAAATTGATCATTCCACTGGAGAAGAAACAGAAGCAGCATTCAGATGCATTTATGACTGTTATTTGTAGCCAAAATATAGCATGAATGCTTACACGTGCAGGCAAATTTATAACAGCATAATGTTGAGTTTGGTGTTTTAATATACATGTAGTGTATACTTATATATGAAATCATGGAAAAAAAGATGAAATTAGCCTTCTATGAAAGTAAACCGCCAGTAGGTCAGAGCAAGTGACTATTTTAATAAATCAGTCATTGAAGCCTACAAACGATTCGTTCAGACTAGATGGATACCCAACCCGAGCCCGACGGTACCCGAGGCAGATATTTAGAAAGGATGCTCGGGTTCTGGTCGGGCTCGGTCACATCAGCACGAGTGTGTTATAACGGCTTGTTTTACCCCGTGTGCACTGATGCTCTCATCTGTTGACATTAGCGAAAGCCTTCCTTACAGTAAATAATAAAAGCGGGCTTTCCCCACGGGCTTTTCCTTTCTCTGGGCCGGGTTACGCTGATGTATTTTCCCTGATATAGCCTAGTTGTCCATCAATTATGATTATTTGTATTCAACCGCAAACATAGGTGAGAGATAGCGCGCACGCGCGCCCTGGCACAGATGCGGAACGCGTGTCGTGTGTTTACAGTGCTCTGCGTTTATCTTTTTTAATAATTAGCCTATATTTAGGCTATACATATAATATGTGTTTTCAAGTTTAGACCGATAAACAACAATACCAGACTAGTTAACTTCGGTCCAGGCGCGTGCGCCCGATGAAACTGTCCATACACAGTTCGCGCAAAAGCGCAAATTCAAATGCGATTTCAATACTTAACATAAATGACAGTGGCTTCCCGATGCCCGAAAATTACATAATTACCCAAACATATTCGTGAAAGAATGCAAAAGCATTTAAATATATTTTTCCTCCCTATATGATAGCCCGACGGGCAGGGCGGGCTGAGATGGAATTTGGTAACGTATAGCCCGACTGGAAGACACAATAGCCCCGGGACGTGGGGCTAGCGATTTAGCGAGCCCTGTCCGACTTACAAACACTTTGTTCATGAGTCAGACATGTCAACAGCAGGTTATCACTGCTAACAGAGAAGTTAATGCACGTTCTGAACAAGTTGTATCGGGGAGTTTGCTCATGGAAGTTTTATGCGCGTAATATTACGTTGCAATGCATTTATTATATCAGATGCCTTAAGAGAAAACTACAACAAAAATACATTGTCATACCAAAGAATAAACTACCCGGCAAAGTGGCTAGTGAGACTAAAGTTTTTACCCGCCACAGCCAAATTTTACCCGCATTTGGTGGGTGGGCGGGCATGTGCCAATGTCAAGCCCTGGAGCTGATGTGCATCACACACTGATTTATTTTTTTCTCCGTTATATTTGACTAGACGGTTCTCATTGAGAATGTGTTCCCATGAGAATGTGGCATTGGTGTTTTGGGAGCAGTGGAGATAGTAAAACGAACACAGGTGGAATAGTTTTTGCTTTCGTCAGATTTGTTACAGGGAAATGTGCCGTAAACACAGTGGGTGAATTCCAAACAGAAGTGAGCATCTCTATCTTCTACTCCCTTCAAAGGGAAGAGCCCTTGAAGTGTGTTCTTTTAAGTGTGTAGGGCATTTCTGTCTTGCATAAGCGTTTGGAACTCTATTGGTGAAGGGAGCGATGGACCAAACGTTACCTTGACAATGCTGTGTGTGTGATCCAACAGTAGTTGCAAATACATTTTACTTTCTTCTTCTTCTTATTATTACTTCACTTAAATATTGTCTCAATGTGTCTTATTTACGTTTAAACTTTTTCAAACGAAACTTGCTTACACTACCGTCTTAAATCATATTTCTTTCCTGACAGAAGTATTTTGAATCACATCAAAATAAAGACCAGTTTAACCAGCCTATTCTACTTATGTTTGTATGTGAAGTTGAAATGAATCCCAGCTTTGTTTTAAAATGTATCCTGAGAGCTCCTAACTGAAGATCACTTGATCACAAACGTAAATCACTTCTGAGACGTGACCATCGCATGTTCCCTTCTCTAACGGACTTCTGGAAAGGGCCCTTCACGAAAGGAATTCAGATGCTCACTTTCGTTTGGAACGTCTCTACAATGCCGTTTCCCTGTTCCCTTTGCAAAGTGTCCTTAAAGGGGCAAAAAAAAAAAAGCGTTTGGAATTCGCCCAGTATTTAAAATAAATATTTGTAAAAATATAATAAGTTATTTTGTTAGACTTATTTAATAGGCCACAAAAATGTATATTATATTAATATATATTAGA
>JAUMHP010000080.1:5454373-5472320 GCA_032361065.1 Enteromius trimaculatus
TTTAAAAGGGTTTTGTTATTTTTTTAAAAACTTAATTTTTTCATGGCAGGGTTGACATTTGCATGGAATTGCTCATATATAATTTTATTATATTATGTATTATTAATAATAATGATAATATAAAATGATCAGATATTTGGATGTGTTTTTGGTGATCATTGATAATTAATAATAAATTGAAACATTACTTTGCCATTACTTCCTTCCATCTTTCGTTCTCTCTGGGGCAGAATGACTGTGTGTTGATTGAGTCACGCTAATGGAGTGAGTTCAGGGAAAGCAATCCAATTATGTCCATGTCTTTGATTAAGTCGCTGTGGGAAAACATCTGTGAGCCTCAGTGACTTTATCAATTCATCAGTCATGTAAAAACATTAATATGAACTCGCAGCCATAACTGATGCTTATTAATGCAGACAGGGTCACTCCCATCAGACAGTGTGAGAGACAGGACTGATATAACAGAAGATTACAGCTGTTTTTGAGTTTGTGTGTGATGACTTCATGTGAAAAGTTGCAGAAAGTTTAAGGTGGTGGTGATGTCATTGACATGTCATTATATTGCTGATCAGTTGTTGTGGGTTTATTACTGGTTGTTGCTGAAACTGAAAAACCAAGTTGACTGATGGCCCCTGTTATTGTTTAATGCAAATACGATATTATTCATATTTGAACTTACTTTGTTATTCCCTTTATTCTTTCCAGCTTTTCCATGTTGCATACGTGCTCATCAAGTTTGCCAACTCGCCCCGGCCGGACCTGTGGGTGCTGGAGCGCTCCGTTGACTTTGGGAAAACGTATCAGCCATGGCAGTTCTTCGCCTGTGAGTATTTGATCTTTTTTTCTCATGTGTTATGTTCTGAAAACAACTTGTGCTTGGAATGAAAGTGTGGGTTAAGTGAGAAAGGTCAGGTTTGGCCAGTTCTCTCTGTTCTCTGGCATTCGTGTTTGCAGCACACACATAGTAAGTTGTTTTGTTTGTCACTAAAGGCCATCGATACTGTAGGTGGCAACACAATCCTGGCGACAATAGCTAGAGTCCTTGGCTGGCATTCGAAGGTTTGCCATTATCAGCAGAATGAAACGTAATATTCAGTTGTTTGCTAAACTCACGATCCATCGGCCCACAGTTGCCTTACACTCAATACAGAAAAACAACAGAAAGATGAAGAGAGAAAATGTTGTTACAGAGCCATTACAGTGTCATTTTATGGATGATATTCAGTCTAGACTCAATAATAATATTGAATTATTTATTTTATTGGGAAATAATTAATAATGGGTTATATATATATATATATATATATATATATACTCTCTATAACTCTTTATATTTATTTATTTGTTTGTTAATTTAGTCATGTATATTTGATTTAAATGGTTTTTGTACTGTTCTTTTCTAAAATATAATTTAATATAAATATAATTAACAGATATTAATTATTATAACTAAATTATTAACTAAATTATTATATTTTGTTATGTTTGTTTACTAATGTATAATGTATAAAATTATTATATTATATTAATTACAGATGACACTTAAAGATATTTACAAGTGCTGTCTACAGTGATTAATCAAAACATCCAAAATAAATGTTTTTGTTTACATAATGTGTGTGTGTGTATATTGTATGTATATTTATTATGTGTATATAGACACAAACATACAGCATACATTTGGAAAATATTTACATGCATGTACCTATAATCATATAAATGATGTCATATAAAAATATATTTAATGTCACATAGTCACATAGTTTTCTTAAATATGTACATGCATTTGTGTGTATTTATACATAATAAATATACACAGTACACACATATTATGTAAACAAAAATATTTATTTTGGATGTGATTAATCACAATTGATCATGATTACTGCGTTTCATCGTTTGTGCGATTAATTTACTTGCTTAAAATAACTTTTTCTCTGTTGAAAGTTAAACTGCTGCTCAAAAAATGAACAAAAGGAATGACAGAACTTGCTTTTAATGCTTGGGAATTGATTGTATTGTTGGATCTCATGTGAGTGACGCAGTTGTCATTGCAATGAAAAGTGATTTCACATTGATTTATTCCGGTCTCTGTTTTTGCTCCAGCCTCTAAGAGAGACTGTATCGAGAGGTTTGGCCAGAGAACTATCGAGAGGATCAACCATGATGACGATATCATCTGCACAACAGAGTACTCTCGTATCGTCCCTTTGGAGAATGGAGAGGTACTGGCACACAAAAACACTGACTGATGACCACTGACCTCATTTACCTGCTTATATACTTATAGTACTTATACTTTAGGTATTATTATTGTGATTTCTGACCTTTTATGATTCCTAACTCCCGCTCACATGTGTTCAGATTGTGGTGTCTCTGGTGAATGGACGTCCGGGTGCCATGAACTTCTCCTACTCTCCTGTTTTGAGGGAGTTCACCAAGGCCACCAACATTCGCTTGCGCTTCCTGCGCACCAATACGCTGCTGGGTCACCTGATGGGCAAAGCCCTGAGAGACCCCACGGTCACACGAAGAGTAAGATTTGCTTTTATCGAACAGAAAGAGTTACAAACAAAGCTCCATCAGATAAATAAATTATTCTAACTGTAACATATTGTCTTTCTTCAGTATTACTACAGTATTAAGGATATCAGTATTGGAGGGAGATGTGTGTGTAACGGCCACGCTGAGGCCTGTAATGCCCAAGACCCCAATGATCCATACAAGTAAGTGACTTTTAACCTCAGAAGTTAAACTCCTGCCAAGCTACATGAGCCACAAGAAGAAATAGAAATATTACTTTCCTCTACTCATACTTTAACTACTGTAAACGTATGGGGACATACATTTAATTTTTAATTTTTATTAATTATTTATTTACACACAAGGATGCATTAAATTGATCAAAAGTAACTGAAAACATTTCTAAAAAGTTGTAAATATTTATTACATGTATAATATATATTATACATTTCTATTTCAAATAAATGCAGTTCTTTTTAATTTATTCATATTTAGTTTACCCAAAAATTAAATTTGGGACATCATTTACTATCCCTTTAAATACATATATAATAAGAGGAATAATAGGGTAATAATAAAAATAAATGTTTATTGAGCATTAAATCAGCAAATTGTGACACTGAAGACTGAAGGGATGCTAAAACATCAGGTTTGATGTCCCGAGAATAAATACAATTTTAACATGTATTCAAATAGAAAACAGTTATTTTTAAATTGTGATAATATTTCACATTATTACTATATTTAATATTGTACCCTGAATCTGACCATCCCAAAACCTTTGAATTGTAAATGTAGTCAATTAGAAGTATTTTGCCCCATTGTTGCCACACAATCCCACGGAAGGATGTGAAGTGTGGTAAGATGCAATAGCAATCTTTCATCATCAACATGCAAATGTAATCCCTACACTCTTGCCAGTATTCAAATATTTCACGAATTTGTCCATACACCTTTCATGACTAATAGCTGAGGGCCATTTCTTTTTTTTAAATATGTGTGTGTGCCAAAGCAGGAGGCTGAAATCATACCTATTCATAATCTGCTCTTTCCTGTACCCTGAGGCTGTTAAAATTACCCTTAGTTTCCACCCACACAGCAGACCAGTAGCACAGGCACATACATGCTCTGCTCCAAGGAGTCTTCACTATTATTTTACCTCAAGAACAGCGTTTTAACACGAGCTACGCAATCCAGAGTTTTGAACATAGCCTCAGGGTCTCTAATGCCACTAAACAACCCATGCCATATCAGGTTGTTTTTTTAGGTTATTTGCTGTAAGGGTTTTAGTCATAGCAACTCGCTTCTTCTAGGCTCGTGGCTGGGGAGGGACAGTCTTTAGTTTTGAGACCCTACAGGCACCTGGATTTACTAGCTTGTCAGAAGATAGCCATGTACCTGAAATCTTACAAACATTTAAGCCAAATCCTCAAAAATGTGTGGTGTGTGGTCTTCTAGTGCAGCAGACCTTTGGACATAAAGCAGATCATGTTATACGTAATGTTTATGTAATATTTCAGGGATCTTGCGGTATTTTCTTGGCTTCTTTGTACGTCGTAATCAAGATACATCCTCCGGTCATAGTTTTTGTCCCTGCTGATAAATAGTCTGTTACTGTATTTGGTCATACCAGAGATTCCTGCTGTGTTCGGTGTCAGCAAACAGAGATCTAAACCACCTGGAAGGTGTCAGATGTGTCAGTTTGAAAAAAGAAACTCTCTTGTGAGGGACTTATCAAAACCCAGAGGGTTAATTTAAATCATAGCAACAAGAAACAGATGCTAACATTGGGCATGGAGAGGAGGGAGAGTTTTCATAACCTTCATAGATCTCTGTTAAATCTGCTGTTCTTTGTGATTTCCTCTGTATAGGAAGTGTATTGCGTGCGTGTGTAACAGATATTGTGGAGTTTTACTGATATACATGCGATGGGGATATGGGAGACCAGATGTTTTCCTCTGATACTGTCACACCTGTATATTTCAACATGCAACACACATTTTTTCTAGGTGTTGGCAATGTTGAGTGTTTCTGTGGTGATTTTTTATTATACAAAGGGTGGAATTAAAAAAGTTTGTTGAGTTTTAACAAAGTGTGTATTGATGTAATGCATGTAATGATGCTGAAAATTCAGCTTTGCATCACATACATTTCCTTTTAAAAGCGTAAACAGTTAATTGTAGTAATATTTCACAGTATTACTGTATTTTCAAATAAATGCATCCTTCGTGAGAATAGGAGACTTCTTCCTGATAACTGAAGGACTGATAAATTTAGATAGTGAGGGGTGGTGGGTTTTGATTGATAGAACTAAATGAGGATGACCCAAAGAATGAGTCAAGATGCTGAAGGTCAGGTCAATCACTGAAGCGTGCTCCACCTAAGCTTCCCAGGTGCACCTGATTGCCCCACAGGTACCACGGGTTAAACTGATGTTAGCGTGCAGTTGATTTATGAGGAGGTTTGTGTGGCGAGATAACTTCTTCCATGCTTTAAGCTGGAGTTGAAGCTTAAGATGTTCAGGCATGTGTGTTAAAGTCTTAGAGGAGATCTAGAGGGCAGACTTGAACATGGTAGTCGTGTTTGCTATCTATGCAGGGTCAGAAAGCTCTCGAATTTCATCAAAAATGTCTTTATTTGTGTTCAAAAGACAAATGCAGGGTTAGAAAGACATGAGGGTGATTAATTAATGACAGTACTATTTTCAATTTTGAGTGAACTACCCCTTTAAGGCCCATTCACACCAAGACAAATATTTGGTATGGATAATTCAGTGCAATAAACATTTCAATTTGAGTGAACATCATTCATTTAGTCTTCTCAGACTCTACAAACATGCAGTCAATGCAAAATGAATTGTGCTGTTGGTCACATGTCACTACTGTTACATCATGCAACTATTTTATAATTTTGGGATTTAGTATGAATTTTTATAATTTGATTTGTACAAAAATGTATTAAGCGAAAATAAGCAGATTGTATTGTTGTATAGTTGACCGTCAATATGCTTTATTTAATTAATAGTTCACTCTTCGAAATCTATAAATGCTTTTATCGTTACTGTTCGTGGTCATTATTAATGATTATCTTTTGAATGTATGAATATGGCGTGTGTGATGCGTATAGCAGTTGTTTACTGTCTGTGTAGCCTTATGATGATTCGTGTGTGCATGAGCAGGCCGCAGAGTCGCTTTATTCTATGAGCTTTTCAGGAACATTTATTTAGCAAGCGTGAAGCTACTTAACCCGTTTAGACTCTCCGGTTTTAAAGATCTCCCTAATTCACTGTTTTCCTGGAAGCAGCAAGGTCAGTGAGAAGTTTAGACACTTGAATAAAAGCTCTTGTGTGGCTCATTTGAGGCCCGTAGACATGAAGTACTTTAGTATTTGCATATAGTGGCCCCTCAAGATTGAGACGGAAAGAAGACGAGTGAGAATTTCTGCTTAAAATTCATTATAAACTTCTGTTCTGAAACATTAACAAAATAAATAATATGCATTAATATACACATATTCTTCACTTCAATATAACGAAAGAATGAGGTATGTTTGAGAATTGCTCAAATAGCTCAACATCATACAGCTGGTTTGAGGTTTTAAGATAGAAACGTGGTATAGACTGTGTTTGGTTGTGATTGTCTTTTATGTCTGTGTCTCTCAGGCTTCAGTGTGACTGCCAGCACAACACTTGCGGGCCGTCATGTGACCGCTGTTGCCCCGGCTTCCACCAGTTTCCATGGAAACCAGCCACAACTTACAGTGCCAATGGATGTGAACGTGAGTTTTTCTCTCTGCGTCCAGTGAGCCAACAAAACAAAGATTTAGCACCTGCCAGGCCCTTCCTTGACATATTGTTCTGAAAACATGTTTTCTGTCTTGTGGGAAATTTTTTTTTTTCTGCCTTCCTTTCTTGATGGGCGAACAGTATTTTCTTTATTCTTTCTAACAGTGCTCTTGTTTATTATTAATAGACGTGACATTTAGTCATTACGTGCGAGTGTGACTTTTTCAGAAAGTTCAGAATATCTTCAGCTTTGAATGATCTCTGTCGGGAACTGCAATCTCTTTCTCCATCTTTACACTTTTTAAGTTTTTCTACCTACATTCTCCCATTTATCATTTTATTTATTAATTCTAACAATATTAGACTTCGTTATATACAATATTATATATTTTTCCTGCAGTTCTAATAAAGTGGAATTATAACACTATTGACAAGTAGATGAAAAACCTTTAGCAAAAGGACAGAGTTATCTAATTCCATTTTAAAACATTATTTAAAATAAATATATTATATTAAATATTATAAATATCATAAATAAATATATATTTTGTCAATTAAAAAAAAACATTAATTTACAACTTTTTGAAAACAATTCAGTCTTGTCTTTAAAGAAACGTTTCATTAATTATTTTTTTCTCTTTAATTAATTCAATTTATTAGTTATTGTACCTTTATTTAACGAGCACTCCTAGACCTCTAGGTAAAAGTAAGTACCTGATACCTTTATAAATGTAAATATGTAATAGCCTTTCAGACCTCGGATTGGTCTTGTTGTGCAAATATGTTTTGATTTCTATTCTCGATTGTATGAGGATGTTTATAGGCTCGGTTTAGGATCAGCGTAGTCTCTGCTTTAGTAAGACATCAGAGTCAGTGTGAATAGGAGAGGCGGGCAGTCCGTGTGAACAGCTCCAGCCTGCTGTGAGCTCATACAGACACTAATCCAGTCTGGCTTCTCTCACACACTGTAAAAATAGTCCCACAATGCTTTTAAGAGTCAGTCACTCAGGCTCACTCTCTGGGTGTCTATCTGTGTATTGGGAGCCATTTCAGTCTGGAAAATGTTTCCTCTGTGCATATTGTTGGATATCCGTTGTTTCTTGCCTAATCTAATCTGAGTTCCCAAATATAAAACCACTCCTTTGTGTGGAAAGAGACTTCAGTGAGGTTTATGGCACATCTGTGAGCAGAGCTGGCTTGAGTAAAGCCAGAGAGACTTTCCCACCTGACAGAGCTGTTTCATTTCACGTCGGGTCAACGTGTCCTCACCCTGCTGTCAGTGGACTGGACCCTAACAAAACACACCGCATGTCAATTTGTCCTAAGAATTTTTGCTAATCACAGCTAATTCAAATGTATAGAAATTCGGGATGGACTTTAAAAATACATAGGTAGTCACTGCGTTGTAATCATATTTTATGGTCAAATTTGGATCTCAATAATGTCTGTAGTCACACATTGCCGTTCAGGTTTTTCTGCAATAATCTAATCACACATCATACAAATACATATCTATACAAATCAGCAATTTTTGTTTGTATCGTGAAATCCTAACTAGATTTTGTTATAGTCATCTAAAAACCAAAACATGTTTATAAATGTAGCAACTGAAATTTTGGTGTACACACAATCATTATGTTATTTTTAACTTGTATCTAAAGATTCCCTCACTGTTTACTAACTTGCTAACTTCACTCCTAGCTAATTACTGTTCTCTTTTCTCTTTCCTTTCCCCCTCTCTGCTGTCATTCCTCTCGGGACAGTCTGAACTCTGCAGGTGGACACTGATGCGTTTTGTGCATGTCCTGCCCTGCTTATATCTGTCCTTATTGTATATTGATATTGTATATTAATCTTGGCATGTTGTTTGTGTGTGTGTGTGTGTGTATGCAGCGTGTAACTGCCACAGACACTCATCAGAGTGCTACTATGATCCAGAGATCGACCAGCGGAGAGCCAGTCTCAACATGCAGGGAGAATACAGTGGCGGAGGAGTGTGTGTCGAATGTCAGGTGGGCTCAGGTGTACAAACACTCTAATTACACAGAAGTGGTGCGGATGCTTTGGCTGTGGCTGAAGACCCACCTATACAACATGCATGGACAACATAAGTGCATACAGCAGTTTGGAAACAGCTGTTGATGTTTTAGCGAATACAGTTTAGTGATTTTTATTCGTTCACAGCATCACACCACAGGTGTCAACTGTGAACGCTGCATTCCTGGATATTACAGATCACCTGATTATCCTCTTGAGTCCCCATTCGCCTGTTCGGGTGAGCCTCCCATGATCTTTTTAGCATTCATTTATTTTTATTGCTCTGAGAGTGATTTGCAGGGAGTGTGGGATCTCATGCTTTCAAAGCTAGCTTGCTAGCTTCCTTTCTCTGATTCTCTAATGTGTTTTGCAGAGTGCCAGTGTGCTTCTGAGTTCACTGATGGCACGTGTGAGGATCTGACCGGGCGCTGTTACTGCAAACCCAACTACACCGGTGAAAACTGTGACACATGTGCAGAGGGATACGAACGCTTCCCTGAATGCTACCGTAAGTCTGAGTGTGTGTTTATCTTTAAAGCTTTCATGAAGGTTTCAGGCAGAACATATCAGTTAAATTCATCCAGTGTTCATAAATATCTTTTAAACAGTTATCAAACATATTTATTATATGTTGTTTATTATACAGTTGCTTATTTTATTCCTGACAGAGGTCTACATCAGTGGAGAGGCCAGACCTGCTGGGGAAATCATTAGTAAGACATTAAATTGATTCAGTTTGATTCATCTCGTTTTGGACCTGATCTGATTCTTATTCTCAATCACTTATCACTCAAACATTTTATTGCATTCTTGTGTTGTGCAGACTGTGAGTGCAGTGCTGCAGGTACAGAAGGGAACTCCTGTAGGCCGGACCCTCGCACCAATACATGCGTGTGTAAACCGGAATTCACTGGAGAACACTGTGACACCTGCGCTTCTGGTCACTTCGGCCTCAATTGTCAGCGTAAGCACATTTTTATGGCTTTTAGAATTGTCACTGAGTTAACTGTAAGGATATTTTTAAAGTGCTCTTTATTATGGCCTTTGAAAAGTTTGTATTTTGATTTTGGAAAAAACACTTAGATTTTTGGTGATTGGTCGATTTTATTTAAAGCAGTGTTTGTGAGCTTTTAACGCTCCAAAAGCAGCACCTAGTGGCAAAGAATAGGTTTGCATTTTCATTCAGACCAACGCGAAAATATCAACAAGTAGGCAGTTACTATGCTAATGTGTCACGTTGACGATAACTTGAAACGGCTTGGGACTCATTTCAATGATTCAGAGTCAACTCTTTCTTTTGAGAGACAATAACTTTATACACGGTGCACTTTAAGATTTAAAACTTTGCAGGACGTTTACACACTGCATGAAAGCTGATTTTTAAAAATCCATATTAGGAATACTTTAATGATAATATATTGTTGGCCGTTTCATTATGTATATTTGTGTATTGTTAAGTCTCAGATCAGATCAGCTGTCCCATTCTACCCATTTTGCTTATCCACTTAAACAGGTGTCATCTGAGCAAACACATGCAGATTGTTTCATCAGTGTTTGTCTGTCTGCTGAACTGCTGTTGATCTTGCACATAGTTGGAGTGTTTGTGAGCACGATATACCAACCAATGACAAAGGCAATGCACACATACCCACATTCTTGTTCCTCTCCCTTCCCCCAGGCTGTCAGTGTTCAGGCCAGGGTTGCCTGGATGGGTCCTGTGATGCACTAACAGGCCAGTGTGTGTGTCGGAGTGGGTTTCAGGGTTATTCATGCGAGCAGTGTGCGCCCGGCTACTTCAACTTTCCACTGTGCCAATGTGAGTGCTTGCCAACTCTAATCTCACTAAACTTCAAAATCCCCCATGAGTGCTGCCAAACCATGAACTTTACAGTGCAGCCACAATAACTGTTTCCTGTTCTTTTACTGCTCCGATTAAGGTCAACTTTTTAATTGACCATATTTACTTTCTTAACACGCATTCTTGATTTTATTGCTTTTGATTCAACAGTCCACATTATGAAATGTAGTAAGTGTATTGATTAATATTACCAGTTTGATTGAAGTGGCATGACTTATTACTCTTCTTGTCAATATTTGAACATTTACAGATTGTGAGTGTGTGTATTAGTGGTGGATATTTTACAGTGACTTTTTCTGTAGTTTACATCATTAAACCAGTAGGTGGAGACAAGTGACTGTCTGTTTAATGGATTCCTGTGAATCGTTCACTTGACCAATTTATTCAAAGACATTTCTTCTGAAGTGAAACAAGGGACTGACTTCATGAGCGAGTTCATTGAATGAGTCTCTTACCCAGATAAAGTTTTATAGAAAACTTTGATCTATTCAGTCTTTAGAAGTGATTGAAAATTTTACTTAACTGGCTTGTTTCAAAAACACTGAATCATTTAGGAACAAAACAAGTGGCTGTCTTGATAAGTGAATCATTGAATCATTTACTCCACCAGGTTGATTTGTTCAAAAACATTGTTCAGGTACAAAACAAATGACTGTCTTCATGAGTTACTGCATCTTTTACTTAACTGATTTGTCGAAAAAAACATTCAGAAACAAAACAAGAGACTGCTTCAAAAGAGCCATTTGATGTTTAAATTATCTGATTTGTTCAAAAATATTCATTCGGAAACATTCTTCATAAATTAGTCATTTGAATTATTCACTCAGTTGGTTTATTTGAAAATACTGATTCAAGTGACTGTCTTTATGAGTGAATCATTTGATTCCTTCTCTCAACTAAATAGGTTTGTTCAAAAAACAGTAATTAATTTAGGAACAAAAAAGGCACTGTCTTTATAAGTGAGCCATCGAGTCATTTACATATCCAAATTGATTTCTTCAAAAAATCATTCATGAACAAAACCTTTTTGTAAGTCACTGAGTGTTCATTCAAAAAAACATGCTTAAAAATTCTGAATAATTCAGGCAAAATATTGTCTACTATGCTAGTTGGTCAATATTAAATGTTAACATTCTCATTAAATGCTCTTTTCCACTTGGAAATGTGTCATTACAGACGTATAAAGGATTGCGAAAGTATATCTTGTTGACTTTTTGTTTTCTTCCTCTCTCTGTCTGTAGATTGTGGTTGCAGTGTTGTGGGCTCTAGGCCTGAGATATGCAACACAGCCGGTCAGTGTTTGTGCAGGCCGGAGTTCACTGGTCCTCGCTGCGATCTGTGTCGCTCAGGCTTTCACTCATATCCAAATTGCGAGGGTAAGACACACACACACCGTGATTTAATACATTATGATGTTTGCATGTACACTGTCTGTATTATCTCACTTATAACTACTTTCATTTAATTTCCCAGTGTGCATTTGTGACCCTCGCACGTCTTTGGACTCCAGCTGTACCCTGTCGGGTCAGTGTAACTGCAGACCCAACTACAGTGGCCCCAAATGTGATCAGTGTGCACCTGGATATTTCTCCTATCCCAGCTGCACACGTAAGCCACATGACTCTAATCAAAGACCAACATCAAGAGAAGGGCTGTCTGTAGTAACAGGTGACTTCACATTGAAATCTCTGTTTCAGCATGTCATTGTTCAGTGGAGGGCTCTCGCTTCAGCTCCTGTGACCCAGTGTCTGGTCAGTGTACCTGTCTGCCGAACATTGTGGGCCAGAGGTGTGATAGCTGCAGTCCTGGATCATATGGCTTTCCCCTCTGCCAAGGTGATCTTACTTCAATATTAATTTTCCTGTATATTATATTCATTTGAATTAGTTCTGATGGTTTTCTTTCCTCTCTGTGCTCTAGTCGGGACCTGTAACCCAGCCGGCTCTGTTCATAATAACATCCTGCCCACTGTGGTGAGTAAAACTGAGCTTTCTACCTTAAACATGGCTGCATTCAGAATGCATAATACATACGGTGCTGTAAATTATTCATGTTGTTATAATGTGCAATCATATTATATACTACACATAATAAGATATAATATTTAGTTGAACCTATTGCTGCTATCAAATAATCAATCGTGAATTAATCGCATACAAAATAAATGTTTTTGTTTGCATAATGTGTGTTTTCTGTATAAATTTGTTGTGTATAAATAGACATACATGCAGTACATATTTAGCAAATATTCATATGTATTTACACGTATATATTTATAATTGTATTGTAATGTATATTATATTAAATAAATATATTAAATAACTTATTTTTCTGAAAAAAAATAAAATAAAATAATATCCAGATTCTCAGTGCTTGTTTTTAATTCTTTAGGGGTCCTGCACCTGTCTGCCTCATGTAGAGGGGCTGGCGTGTGATCGCTGTAAGCCTCTCTACTGGAATCTTTCTCCCGAATCAGTCTATGGATGCTCAAGTAAGAGAAATGTTTGGGAGCACAGCACAAAATGACATTTTAGCACAGTTTTCAGATATGTGGCTTGTTAGTTAAGCTGTTTATAAAATGAAACCTATCTCTCTGCTTATGTGTGTTATGATTTATTTTGCAGACTGTGACTGTAATACATTAGGAACTATAAGTGAGGTTGCAGAGTGCACTCAGGTATAGAAACATAAATGATAACTCCATATTACAGATTTAAGTCCAAGAGCATAGTTAACCAGCTTTCATCTGTGTTTGAATCAGAGCACCGGTCAGTGTTACTGTAAACCCAACGTGTGCAGCGGCACATGTAATGTGTGCAAGGATGGGTACTTCAGCCTTCAGAAGAACAACTATTTTGGGTGCCAAGGTACATAATCAATTGCAGATAGACATTCTGAATACTCAGTTGAAGAAATGATTTAAACCCTCGCCCCTGTGCATCTAGGCTGCCAGTGTGACATTGGAGGCTCTGTTGGGCAGGTGTGTGATGAGAGGCACGGGCGGTGTCGATGCAGACCCAATGTGGAGGGACCCAAATGCAACCTGTGAGTGACTGGAAAAAGTCCACAGAGAAGTAGCTGTTTGCAGTTAATGTGGGGTTCTGTCGTGACTCTGGTGTGTCTGTTTAGACCTCGGCCAGATCATTATTTCCCAGACCTACACCATATGAAGTTTGAAGTGGAGGAAGGCACCACCATGGATGGACGTCCAGTGAGGTTTGGCTACAATCCTCTGGAGTTTGAGAGCTTCAGCTGGAGGGGGTATGCCCAGATGTCCCCCATACAGGTACACTAACACACGTATAAGACTATGTTTGCGCTTTTAAATCTGTTTTTTTAAAACTACATTATTGAGTGGTAAATAATAATAACAAACAATAACAACAATAACAATTAATTGTTAGATTAATAATTCTGTTATTGTAATAATAAAAATAACAACAACAATAGTAATAACAATTGATTATTGCTATAAATTATAATTTTTGTTGTTCATATTATTATTGTTTATTATTAATAATCCATAATTATGTATTTCTGTAATTAAAACAACATCATTGAATGGTAAATTATAATAATACTAATACAATATATAATATTGATTGTAAATTAAAATGTCAGTAATAATAATCATAATTTTTTTATTACTTCTATTTAAAAAGAATCGTCTTGAATTATGATAATAATTACAAATTGTAATAATAACAATAACAACTGACTTGTATAAAATATAAAATTATATATAAAATATATTAATAATATACAACAACAACAGTTATTACATGTATGTAATATTCATAATAATTTAATAACGATACTGAAAAATTTACAAAAATAATATTATTGAATGGTTAATAATAATAAAATAACAAATTGCTATAATAATAAAATATCTGATAATTGTATTATAATACTGAAAATAAAATTGAAAAAACAATAATTATAATAATTATTAATATTGCTAATATTTATAATAATACATCCATATAAAATCTATAAAACACTTACAATAACTACTATTATTATTATTATTATTATTACTTAATATGCTACAGCAATTTGTGTTTTGATTTCACTTGTACACATTTTTTCCTGTTGGTTATTCTTTTTCACTCAGAATTGTCACATTACAGAAGTAAAATAGATTATGAATACTGTTTAATGTTGAAGATACTATGAAAATAATAATAGTAATTTTAAATGTTGTTACTGTTATCATAATTTTGTATATATTTAAGATGTTGAAGCTGATGCATGTGTGTAAAATGCCACTGAGATGTAGTTTGTGACTGAAATGCTCTGTGTCTTTGGCTTGGCTGAGGGTTTGAGCATAGCTTTGTATTGCTGCTGCTTGCGTACATTGGCTGCTGTGTTGGGTTGTAGTGCTGGTTGGTGGTGGTTTTAAGGAACAGCTTTGCATTTGTCTCTCTTTCTGTCTATGTCTGTATGTCTGTTGTGGGCCGTTCTCTCGCTTTCTAGCCTCGGGTTCTGGTTGAGGTGGTGGTTGGCTCTCCAGACCTGTTTCATGTGGTCTTGCACTATGTGAACCGCGGGGGCGTGGACGTGAGGGGGCGGGTCTCTGTGATCGAGGATGGCGGACACTTCCTGTGTGGGAACTGTAAGCACCCTCTGTATTAATCGGTCTACTTTTCTCTGTCTCTCTACCTTCCTCACTTAAATCCTTTACTCTCTGAGCTGGTGACCCCCTGCTTTCTTCACAAACCCTCCCTCTTCTCCCCATGTCCAAGACACACTCTCACAGCAACCTGCATCTCAGATCTATCACATGATCACAGTTCAGCTCTTTAACACAGACCGTGTTATGTGCTGTGCACCCTCCTCTCCTCTTTCCCTCTCTCTCCTCTTCTTGTCTTCCTTGTCCTTCATCTCAGAATACAGTAAAAATGATGGTGCACGTGCGTGAAGCAGACGTGTATCTCACGCGGTTCATCCTTAGATATATAAACACGAGGTTGGCCGTGTCGAACGGTAAAATCACAGCCTATCAGAACAGCAGAAGAGGTACGTGTGATGGTTTGATCTGCGAGACTTGCTCTATATGCTCCATATTTATTATTTTAGCTAATAATAGCTAATTTGCTGAATGTGTGCCTGATAAAGCTTTTAACTTAAACTACTAGATTTTTTATAGCTGCAATATATAGTATTTTTTTTTTTGTATATTATTATATTATTTTTTGTATAATATATTATATTGTGATATTTTTTTTTCTCCAAATACTGTTTAATTTCTTGATATGCTACGGGTTCCTCTTGTTTTGGTATTCATTTACTAAATTTCAGAAGCAAAGTTATTAATGCATTTAAAAAGAATAAAATGGGCATAATGTACTCAATTTTCATTACGAAGTAAAAAAGTTTTCCCCACTTTATAATGATGCTGTTTCAGTCGGTTCTAATTTATTACTTCCAACATCTGTTTATTAAGGCACTATTGTTTGACTTGGCTACTGTAATACTAAGTCTAATCAAATTAGTTTTAATATACATCAAATCTTTACACCATTTTAAAGTCATTTTTAGAGTTTGGATAGAAGTCTTCCATCCCATTCTGCTTTCATCGTATGGAAAAGAGCAGCTGAGACATTCTGCTAAACCTCACCTTTTGTGTTTCACAAAAAAAAGTCCTAATGAGTAAATTGAGAAAGCTTTTAATTTTAAATAAACTATCCTTTGAGAACGACAATTGCTATCTTTTTTTAATGTTTAATAGTTCATAGATATGTAACTTAGTTTTATTGACTCCATCCCCATTAAACAGGTTTCCATCCTTCTCTTTCAGGCTCTGAGCAGTCCAAGCAGATCGTCTTTGCACCCACTTTAGAACCTACGTTTGTGAACGTGCCTCAGAACAGTTTTGTGGAGCCCTTTGTCTTGAACCCTGGAACCTGGACTGTGATTATTGAGGCGGAGGGCATTCTGCTGGTAGGACCCTCTCTTAAATATTCAGTATTACAATTCAAATATTCAGTATTACAAACCCTAAACACACTCCTCTGTCTCTTTTTCTCTGCAGGACTACCTGGTGCTGTTGCCCAGTGCCTATTACGAGGCTCCCATCCTGCAACTTCAAGTGACTGAACCCTGTTCATACAGCAAAACACAGGAGTCCAGTCAAAAGTCAGTAGCACAGCAGCTTTTCGTGTACAAATATCATGTGTATGCCTGCGTTGTGACTGAAGTAGTCTGCCTTCTGCTGTGTTCAGCTGTCTGCAGTACATGTATCTGTCTCTGGATGAGTTCCCATCCATCTCCAGCAATGATGCCAACTGCAGGTCTGATAATCACCTGCCCAGACCCTGCCACACTGAAAAGATCACTCCCCGCCATCCCAGCATGGCCATCTGCAGCGGCAATGACGTAAGATGCTTTTTCAGCATTAATAATAATAAATGTTTCTTGAGCTTCACATTAGCATATTAGAAGGATGTGACGCTGAAGACTGGAGTAATGATGCTCAGCTTTACATCAGAGGAATACATTACATTGTAATTTATATTACAATAGAGAACTTTTATATAGTATTTCACAATATTTTGACCCAGATAAGTGCAGCGTTAGTGGCATTAACCTTTGAGCAGTACTGTGTTAATACATAAGTCATATTTTTATATAAATAAAATGCTATTTGTGCGTTTAGATGAATGTCCAGCTGCGTGGTCGTGTTCCTGTTCCCGGAGAGTACGTGTTGGTGGTCGAGTACGCCAGTGAAGACCAATTCCCTCAAACTTTCAATGTGTCTGTTAATTCACCGGGTGAAAGCACTCATCAAGAGCAAATAACCCTACTCCACTGCAAATACAGGTGTGTTTGTGCGGCATTGCAAGCTTTACCTTTTCTTTTGTTTCACACACAACCCGAAGGGTTCATAACATATACTTTTGGTTTTTACACAGCTTTATTTTTTCCGTTAGTCAAGAATTAAACATGCTGTATCTTTAAGGCTTTTATAAGACATTGTTTTATGATTGGTTATTGGCACTTTGCATTTGCATTAAAACAAGTCTCATTTAATATTTTAAGGGAACATCACTTCCACAATGAGGTTTAAATGAGCTTTTCTTTAAAAACATTGCTTTTGTATGCCATTTAATTTGTTAGTTGGTATTTCCTTGTTTTATTCTGGATTTGCTGATTGATTCGTATGTATGTGTCTCGGTGTATGTATTTGTAGTTTCCTGTGCCGTGCAGTGTCTGTAGATGACAAGAAGCGTGTGGCAGTCTTCACTCTCTCCACAGAGGCTGATATCCTGCTCACCACAGACAGAAGCGGGTTTTTCCTTGTGAGAGAGTTGTTTTCTCCTTGAATCTGGCATAAAAGCTATTTATTTGTATCCACTGTAAAAACACTATTTACAAGTGTGCGTCTAATTTAACTTCCAGCACAAAGTGTTCCTCATCCCTCGTGCTCAGTTCACCATGGAGTACCTGAAGCCCAGAGTTCACTGCATCAACACACATGGCCACTTCTCTCCAGACAGGTGACTAACACAACATGGAAATCTTGAACTAAGTCTTGTGTGCCTTGTCATGTGTCATTGCATTTAAACACTTGTTTTGTAGATTTATTACTATTGTAATTTTAATTTTAGCTTTTGTTTGTTTAGGTTATTTGTTGGATTTTATTACATTTTGTTAATATTTTATATGGTATTTTATTTTATATATATATATATATATATATATATATATATATTTTTTTTTTTTTTTTTTCATAATTGTTT
>JAUMHP010000080.1:5486291-5506136 GCA_032361065.1 Enteromius trimaculatus
TTTTCTTTACATTTTTTCTTTTTGTTTCGACATAATATAATATACAGAATAGCACAGACACGCAATCAGTAAAAAAATAATATTATATTTAATTTTGATTTTCAATATGTATTATAAAAACATATTATTTTTTCCTCAAAATGCAATAAGTATGTTGAATGAATATAAAAGTTATTTTCCATATTGAAAATGTTGAAAATACACAACAAAGTAAGTTGACCGACATATAACCAAATGTGATTCTGCCATTATTGTATTCAGAGCTCTACTATTACTGGTACTGTTAATAATTTGTGAGCGGATATATTGTGTTCTGCAGAGAAGGTAGGGTGACCATACGTGCCATTTTACTCAGACGTGTCCTGGCCAGGAAGGATATAGGTTTTGGCTTACACACACACACATACACCTAACTCTTCATATACATATATCTATAATATATACAACTGGCTAATATTAATCAGTTGAACTGAAGAGTGAATGGCAAAAATATCCGAAAAATATTTAACCTAATACACTGAAAAAAATATACTAAACATATACACAAAACTATGTAAAAAAAAATATATATGTATAAAAAAAAAAAAAAAAAAAAAAAATATATATATATATATATACAAAAATCCTGACTTATAATTGCCTTTAATAAACAATTCTGATGCTAGATGCTAGCAAGGTGACTGATGCATACATAATTAACTTAACATAACTGAACCAGTATATTAAACATTAATTTGTTTTATTGGACACAAAAAATCCATTAGCTAAGCAATTTTTATATGTATAACACATATCATATACAATGATAATTCAGAAGTGCTTTACATTTTTACAGGTACATTTTAAGACAGACTTAAGGAACCTGCTGTGAAGCCAAGAAGAAACATTAGATATACGATAGGATATATGATAGGACAATCTTAAAATTCCTGAATGTTAATCAGGAATGTAAGTCAGCTTTGCTCTATAGTGCGCATTCTTGTACTTTATGACCTCCTTTAATATGCTGAATATATATTCAGATGTAAAATTGTGGCTTTGTGTTTGTTTGTGCAGTCTGATATCTGGCTCCAATCAAGACAGTTTTATACAGCGTGCTCTCAATGCATCTCGCGCATACACTAACATTATAAACAGCGTGCTGGAAGCCGAGGCCGCAGCTAACAAAGCCAATGAGTCTGCTACTGAGGCTCTGGAGGTACAGTCAGTGCATACACATAAACAATCTTAATTGCTCTGAAGACCTGAGTAAGTGACACAATTTAATTGATCTAGAACATAAAGGACAAAGACCTGCCCCTGCAAGCTGCGGCACTGAAGAATCAGAGTAATGAACTTGTGAAGGAAGCAGAGGAACTGAATAACAGCAGTCAAAGTAAGAACAGCAACTGGTGCTTCTTTCGAGGTAGTCCTACATTTATGTTGTTGCTGTGAACCTTGGTCTAATGCAGGCCATTACTATGTCTTTGGCAGATCTAAAGCCACGTTTGGACTCAATACAGAAAGGTTTGCAGGATGCAGAAAAGAAGAAAGAAAAGATGCTCCAAGACCTTAAGAACATTCAGAATAGCCTCAACATCAGCCGAGGTCAGATCTCAAAATCCTTAGTCTTCATTGTTCACTGCGATCTAACTAACAGCTAGCTAACTTGACTTTACTGTTTAAAAGTTTGGGTTGGTAAGATTTTTTTTTATTATCTTATCATTTATTTGACCCAAAACAGTGAAAACTAATATTTTTTAAAAAGTAATTTAAAATGATAAAATTAAATGTTAATTTAATAAAAAATAATTTAATAAAATGTAATTTATTCCTGAGATGCTCATCAATACTCCAGTCTCCAGTGTCACATGATCTTTCAGAAAGCATTCTAATTTGCTTATTTGATGCCTGATAAACATTTCTTATTAAAATTAATGTTTAAAAGTTACGCTGTTTAACATTTTGGTAGTGATTTAAAAAGTTTTTTTTTTTTAAGGATCCTTTGAATGCAGAGAAAGTTCAAAAGAACATAATTTATTTAAAATAAAAATCTCTTTTGCAACCTTTTAAATGCATTTACTGTCACTTTTTTTTTTTTTATCAATTTAATGCATCCTTACTGAAAAATTTAATTACTGCATATATATATATTTTTTTTTAGTATGTGATCATGTTTTTATTGTTAGCTGTTTTTTGTGCAGTTTGATTGCGATTTAATTGGAATGCACAATGATAATAAAAAAAGATTTCTGAGGGTTGTTACCTGTTTATGCAAGCTAACTTTCATATGTAATCTGTCAAGCTTAACTGAGTAAAAACTGAACATTGCCATTTAAATGTGTTGAAATGGTGCAGAAGACATAGCGAATGACATCGCCGCAGCTAAGAGTGCAGTGGAGCAGGCTAACAACACGGTGGCTAATGTCAGCAATGCGCTGGCTCCGATTCAGAAGCAGCTGGAGGACTGGCAGAAGCACTACGGAGACTCCAACGCCACCAGCGACGATATCAACAAAGCCCTCAATGATGCCAATACCTCAGGTGCGTGTGAGGGAGCTCTGCTGAGTGAGCACGACATCCAGTCATTTCACATCAAGTCCAACGTGTTACTGTGTTCCTGCAGTGGTGGCGCTGAGCGACACTCTTCCTCAGCTGATCAAGAAGTTGGATCGTCTGCAGAACACCTCGTTTCAGCCTTCCAACATCTCCGACAGCATCCAGAGGATCCGCCAGCTCATTGAACAGGCTCGCAATGCTGCCAACAAGGTACTGCTCTTCAGAAGCCTCAAGGCATCCCTAGTTTTTTTTTCCTCGGGCAGTGACTGAACTCTCTGTTCTTCAGGTTACCGTGTCAATGCAGTTTAATGGTGACTCAGGAGTACAAGTGAGGACGCCCAGTAATGTGGCCGACCTGGCAGCCCATTCATCCCTACACATGTACATCAAGCTACCACGTGACACACGTACAGTACGCCAAACTGACACCATGAAACCCCAGTTTGTCTTCTACCTTGGAAACAAAGATGTAAGCCAACCTCCTCTGCCTCCCAGAGATTTACCTTTTAAGATGTGTCATCCATAATGTTAAGTTGTGCATGATTAGTTATATACAGTATGTGTGTTGTAGTCCACTAAAGATTATATGGCGATGACACTGGAAGGAGCAAAGCTGCGCTGGTACTTCAATCTGGGAGAAGATACAGCGCAGGTGCTGATGACTGATGACGTGACAAAGGATTTCTTCAACAAAATTATCCTGGAAAGGTAGGAAACGTGCACACCATCATTACCGACATGTGTCTGTTGAGCTTTGACTTTACTGAAATCATATTCTGTGTGTAATTTACTTTGTGCTTCTGCTGTATTTGTGTGCAGGACTCTACAGTATGGTGAGATGACAATGTCCACAAACTCAGAAGAAACAACTCAAGTTAAACAAAGTATGAAGACAAGAGAAGGAAAAGGCTTGCTCAACTTACCAGCTAAGGATACTGTGTTTTATGTCGGATCTTATCCCGGCACATTCACTGTGAGTAAAACGAACCCACATCGAGCAGAATATAATAAACAATTAGGAGTGAGCCAATAATGAAACCGCTTTCAAACCACCCTAACAATTCTTGTGTCCAAGTAAAGATGTTTCATAACTTTATTCATGAAAGAATCCTGAAAAAAAAGCAGCACGGTTCCCACAAGACTATTAAGCAGCAGTCCTGTTTTTAATATCAACAATTATAAGAAATGTTTCTTGAGCAACAAATCAGAATATTAGAATGATTACTGAAGGATCACGTGACACTGGGGTAATGCTATTGAAAACCTAACTTTGCATCACAGGAATAAATTACATTTAAAATAGAATACAGTTATTTTGAGTTTAAAAAAACAATGTTTTACTATATTAGTGTTTTTATTGTATTTTTGAACATATAAAATGCTTTGATACAGCCTTTTTTTCGTTAATTGCCATTGGTTAACATATTTAATTTTTCTTTGTGATTGCCTTCATCTCACACTCATTTAAAGTTGATCTTTAAAACACTAATAGTTTAATAAGTCAAGTCACATGTAGCACATTTTACAGACAGATTGTCAGCATTGCCCCTGTTGGGAAATTCATCAATTATGAAGCGCACTGCTGTAAACAAAGCAGGTTTACAGTGGTAAATAGTGTCATTATCCAGCTCAGTTGAGTTTAAGTTTTGTCTTCATCCGATGTGTTCAGTGCAGTCATTCAGACCCGACCCAAGCAAGCCAAAGGTGATCAAAACTCATCTGGAATAGAGTTTTAATATCAGCCATTTATTAGATTTCACTAGATTTTAATCCTCCAAAAAAAACCATCATTACTTTCTCTTTTTCTCAAACACGCACAGCCTCCAGTGGATCTGAACATGTCATCACCTAACTTCTTCAAGGGCTGCCTGGAGTTATTAAGTCTAAACGAAGAACTAATCAGCCTCTATAACTTCGAGCAAACCTTCCAAATGAACACCACATCTGACCTCCCTTGCTCACGGTTAGAGAGGATTCATTTATTATTTATTAAATTATATAACCTGTGTTAACCCCTTAGCCAGAGTGCATGCCTTGGAAAATCGCTTCGTGTGTTTAAACAGGAAGAGGCCAGCAAGTACACCCGAATGGGGAGTAGACGGAGTGTATTTTGATGGTTCGGGCTATGTTGAGGTTTTGTTCGATACTGTGAAGGACGACCGTGTGTTTGAGCAGCATGTCAAACTCGTCTCACAAAACGGCATTGTCCTGTTGTTCCAAAGAGAGGTGAGACATGGGATTTTTTTTATTGTTTGACAGGTTATGTAAGAGATAATGTACAGCCAGCAGGTAACAACCTGCACAAAAGTAAATCATTAATAGATAAAATAGTACATTAATAAATAGTTTTCTCCATGCATGTTGACCTTTATGTTGAAATCCTTCATTTTAACTTGTGGTTAGGCATTTTTCAGTTGGTCGAGATGATGCACAGTACCCGGATGAGCCTGTGTTATTAGTTTTATCGGTTGTTATCTGGGAATAACAAACCATGTTAACCTTAGTATTCCACTAAGCCGTGTAATAACATGCGTCTCTCTTTTCCCTTCGCAGGATAAGTATGTGTGCATAGCTGTGCAAGGAGGTCTTTTGAAAGTCCTGCATAACCTTAATGGAGTGTTAAAGGACTTAACCGACGCACAACAAGAGTCAAAAATTAAAATCAGTAATGCGCAGGCGAAATTTGTGAGTGAAACCCTCTATTCATTTTAGGATGTTCCTGCCTAATTGCTCATCACTGTAAGTTTGATGTCTTCCTTGTATTGTTTTCAGTTGGACGTTATCTTTCAACTTACTAAAAATGAAATGCTAGTGAGGCTAGATCGTCAGAAGGTCTACACACTTAGCAGCAACGAGCTCAACTTCACGGGGCGATATTTCCTGGGCGGAGTGCCAGATGATCAGATGCCCGAGAGGTGACCATGCAGACATTTCTACAGAGAAGTCATATCTAGATCCAGCTGTGATCCTCATTAACTCTTTGTGCATGTCATTGCAGTTTGAAGAGTGTGTTTGGGAATCATGGCTCCATAAAGGGCTGCCTCAGGACCATTAAGGCAATGAGAAGCTTTGTTCAAATGAAGACCATGAAGAGTGCAGGGATCAGCTATGGCTGTACAGATGACCTGCTGGTGAGCATAGGGTTGGGGGACTACATTCAATTTTGCTCATGTTTCTGGAAAACCTGTGTTCTTCTGCTATGAGTGCATTCACTCAGTTAATTGTGAAATATGTGAAGTACCCACTACTCAAATCCAGCCGATATAGAGGTGTTTTTGAGGTTATTTTATCGGTTGAGGTTGAGGTTATTTTATCGGCTTTCTAACTGATGTTGGTTCAAGATAACAATTCAGATGTTGGCTTTGACCACCTACTTTGATGTAAACATGATTTCCAGTTCATTTTTTCACCTAGTCCATCACATATTTTGGTAACACAATAGATTACTGACTACATATGTACTATTAATGAAGAGTTGTTCCTCCTAATTATTGCATATTCATAGTAAGGTAGTTGTATTAGTCATGTTTAGATATAAGAATATGGTCATGCAGGATAAGGCATTGAAGTACTAATGAATCTCTAGTAATATGCATGTTAATAATCAACTAGTTAGTAACTAACAGTACTCCCCTAATAATCTAAAGTAGTACACGTTTTATATTTAAATCCTATGCACCCAGAAACATGGATGTCTGAATTTTTGCAAACACTAAACCACATTTCTTTTCAATGCACAACATTTAACACCAAAGATTAGGAATATGAATTAGGCCATGTTGACATTTTTGTAAATGCTTAATTTTTACAGCAAGTACTGTATGTATGACTCCAGTAATACAAAGACTAAAGCAAACCTGATACCAAAATCATTTAGAATTAGAACCAGGATCTTTTAAATGCCTAATGATTCCCAACCCAACTGTTTTATATGACATCTGCTGCTCATGTGTGTTTGTGTTGTGTGTCAGCTTACTCGTGAGGCTCATTTCACTGGTGAAGGTTACCTGGGCTTGAGAACAGATGATGTCCAGAATTCAGACTTCTACGCCGGCATCGGCTTCAGAACTGATCAGCAAAACGGGCTCATGTTTTACCGCCAAGGCCAGGTACAAATTACAGCATGACATATCAAATCATATTGTGAGTATGTGGGTTTTATGTCACACTTCATGTTTGATCTAGTCCCCCCAGAGTGACCGGTGTCAGGTGATGTTAGACAGCGGCCATGTAGTAGTCAGTACTGAAAAATATGGATACAGGTCTCTGAAGACATACAATGATGACAACAGTCACTATGTTTCATTTTACAGCACAGTAGACGGGTATGCCACTCTTACGTTTAATATTAATATACAATAAAATTGTTTTTGTGTATAGGGTTCTGAGTATTTCTGCCTTTTGTTTAGGTTACGTGTTTATATAGATGATGTTCTTGAGAAAGGAGGAGTAAATGTCAGTGTGGCTGACATCAGGACGGCGCTGCAGTCTGACATTTCTTATGTGGGCGGCACACCTGAGTCAGACGGCCTCACCAACCTCACTGGCTGCGTCAGTAACTTCTTCATCGAGAGGTGTGTGATTCAATGAAGAGTGTAAAAGTGCCACTATTATGGGTAATGAAAGGTTCATATTTTGGTTTTGGGAGTCTCCAACAACAGGTTAAAATGCATACATGTTCAAAAAAACACTTTTATTGTCTTATAATATGCATTTACTTTTATCTATATACATTAATACATTATTTTCTTAACGACTCACAAATCCAAATCGTGATGCTGATGTGTGGTTGTAGGTCAGATTGGTCTGTAATGCCTGATAAAGCAGTTTTTTGTGAGAGCAGTGCGGCTGTGTGTACAGCGTTACCGAGAAAACCACTATTTTAGCGCTACAAAAGCGACACCTAGTGGTGAAGAATGAATTAGCATTTTCATTCAGACCAACCTGAAAATACCAAGTAGTGGGCGGCAGTGATTCAGAGTCACTCCTTTATTTGAGAGACAATGACTATATACGCAGTTTGCTTACAGAATTAAAATTTGCAGGATGTTTTCATTCACTTAGAGCGGTCTGATGCTGCGTTCACACCAGACGTGAATGAAGTGTAAAGCGCGAGTGATTTACATGTTAAGTCAATGCAAAGATGAGATTAGACAAATTGCAGTGCGAATTAAGCAGAGTGAATGGCGCGATTTCGCGCAAAGCGCTCAATTTGAAAAATCTGAACTTTGGCGAAAATTCCCACCGCATTAACCAATCAGGAGCTTACTTTAGCAGTGACGTGATTACTGTCAAGCGGAGGCAGAATTCCGAAACTATGGAGCACAAAATCTTCATCGCTGCATGTGGAGGAGCTGTACTTTAATAGAAACAGGAATAAAAAGGAAATAAATACTATATTCATTAAGCCAAAGTTTGCCTATTAGATATACTCGAAACAAGTTTTCCACTACAGAGACTGGAGCCGCCTGGCAGAAGCCCCTCCCACGGCGCGAAATCGTGTTTGCCGTGAAGTGAATTTCACGCACGCATGAAGCAAGGAAACTCAAATTGTTCAAGCATCCAACTACGCGCAAATGGCACGATTTATTCACGCAAGTCGCGTCTGGTGTGAACGTACCATTACCCACTACATGAAAGCTCATTTTCCAAAATCCATAATAGGGGCACTTTAAAAATAGAATAATGAAAGAAAATGCAAATTAATGATCAAATAAATATTATATCTGAATGTATAAGCTTTATGAACGTTACAATTTGATCAGCTTTTATAATTTGTGTTGTAATTGTGTTCTTAGAAATAAAGGACCCCAGACTGTAGAGGATATGAAAAGTGCTCAAGAGGGACAGAAATACACATTTGTTTGCCCCTCCTCTTCAGTCCCACTGGAAATACTGGATTCACCAAAGCAAAAGAATCCAAAGGTACTATTTTTTTATTTTGTTTTATAAAAAAATTAAATAAAATGTACAAGTTTTAAATAATTGTGATAAATATTAAACCAATATAATATTTAAAATTTCAATTAAATTATTTTGCTAGCATTAAATCATTTGTTAGCACAAAAGCCATTTCTTTTTAATAATATCTTGTTTTCCTAATAGTGGATAATCATATTATTTGAATGTTTGTGAATATACAGGTCAAGCATCATGGAAGTTCGAGAAGTCGAATGGCACGTGACTCTTGTCAGGGAGAGATGTCCGTCCCGGAGGTTGATGCTCAGCATTTCAGTGGCTCCTCCCATAGCCATCTGAGATTTGATTCACTGCCTCAAGCGTTTAGCAAGGCGTGAGTATAAAAAAACAAACAAACATAAAAACCTCAGAGTAATAAAACACTGCAAAGCTATTAAATGTTCAATTTGTTCAATTAATGGCTGATATTAAGATTCTGCTCTATTTCGTATGAAAAATGTATATTCATTTTGCGATTGCATTTAACTTTGTTCTTAAATTATTGGAGTGTGTTAGATGATCCTAATATAAAGAAATTAGATATTAACATGAAAATTATTATAATATGTCTAATACTGACCAATATCACTAGTGTTGACCAAAAATGTGAATAACTCCACCTGCAGGCCACACATCTCTGTGGGTGTGCGTGTGTACTCCTCCAGTGGACTGATTTTCTATGTGGCGGGAGGAAAAGGCCAGAGGACCATGATGCTCTCTGTGTTGGATGGACATCTGGTGCTGATGGTCAACGGCGGGAAGAGGAAGACCAGTATCCAGAGCAAAAAGAAATACGCCGACGGCCTGTGGCACACGGTTCGTATGTGCACAAGTCGTGATTTTAGAAACACATTTGTGTTTTTGTTTATCTTGGTTTTCTCAATGTATTGGTGCAGGTGTTTGTGAGAGTGGAGGCTGACAGGGCCTCTCTGACGGTGGATGGCCTCGACACTCAGAAAAAGAGGGTGACGGGTGGAGGGAAGAGTGTGTTTGGTGCTCCTCTCTATATTGGTGGACTTCCCTCGGACCACAGCGCAGCTATGGTAATAACTGTTCACACACTTTGTTAACTGCAAAGCAAAAGAGAGGCGGATAGTAGTGTTGAGGTTTATTGCTAAGATAACAATTATGCACAAATGTTGGATAAGGTAATCTCTTTTTAATTATATAATTAATGTTTATGTTGCCTTTTTTATATTTATTGAAGTTCTGGTCTTCCATACAACATTATAGGTACAAAATATTATTTTATTTAGGAAAACTTGATTTTAATAAAACACACATTTCCTTTCATTTTTATATATTTTTATTTAATATTAATTTGGAAAACATAAAGACATTTTGTTTTTTTAAATTGTATCGAAAATACATGTCTTGATCCACCATGTTTTATTCTACAAATCTTTACTCTAATAAGCACTCACAGAAGTGTTGTTTTAATGAGCATAAACTGTTTATATTATTTTTTATATGAAACGAAATGAACATTTTATTTTATTGTAAATTTTTTTGAATATTTAGAACATAAATGTTTATTTTATCTTGAATGTTATATTAATACTGTATCGTTTTAGTAATATTAAATAATAATATTGTAATAGGAACATGCTTTTCAATATTATTTTGATAGTATGAAATCATATTCCAAAGCTAAATAGTTTGTTTTTATTAATATTGTTTTTTTTAATAATAATAGTTATTTTAGCAATTACATCTGTTGGTGAATATATAGAATAAAAGTTGAAATATATTTTCAGTGTCATGAATTTAATTTATTTTTTCCTAAACTATAAACTCATTACAGTGCATTTTGTAATTGCCTTATCCATTACGAATATATTTAAGGAAGTTCGGAATGCAATCATGATACTCTAAAAAGCCAAGATTGTATCTGTACATTTTCAAAAAGATGTAGCTTTGTGATGTGGTTTCTATTTTCCAGGCTGGTTTTGTTGGCTGTGTGCGGGATCTGAATCTGAACCAGGTGCTGTCACAGAGCCCCTCTCACAGTGTGGGAGTGACACCCTGCTACCAGCAGCCCCTTCAGCCCGGGGTGTACTTCTCCAGTCAGGGAGGATATCTGACCATCGGTGAGCATCGATCAATTCTTCAGACTGAATTCAGAAAGGTGCTGTACAGTACACTTGGTTAATTGTGCCTCTCCGTGATGCTAGATGAATCACTGGTGTTGGGCCGGAACCTGGAGATCCAGCTGGAGGTGCGTCTGGTTTCTGACTCCGGACTCCTGCTGCACACTGGAGCCAAGAATACTCACCAGCTGAGTCTCTATCTGAACCAGGGCCAGGTGATACAGCCGTGCACGCACACATACACACACAACTCTTTCCAGGTTACATCATTTTGATCAGTGGGACGGGTGCGTACACCAGTTTGAAGTGTGTTTGTTCTGTGCAGGTGACCGTGTTGGTGAACAGCAACAGTGGAGAGTTCTCGTTCAGTCTCGCACCAGAAGAGTCTCTCTGTGATGGAGGCTGGCACACTATTACAAGTGAGTCTTTAAACTCACCCGTGTACCCTTGTGCAGTTCATCCTTGTGTTCTTTGTATTTTTTTTTATTTGGAAACCAAAGATATTTTAATTTACTTATCATTATTAATATCATTAGTAGCTTTACATGGTTCTTGATGTTCATCACTTATATCCTGTCCCAAAACATTTCATGCACACTTGTGGTCTTATGGACTTACAATGGCTGCCACGTGAGCGTGTAGTCCAGGGTTAGGCAACATCGATCCTGGAGTGCCGATTGTCCTGTATAGTTTAGCTATCAAGCTAATCAAGGTCTTACAAGGGCTACAGGCAGCCTATTTCTATTCTACACAATAATGGCTTTAAATTGTTTTGTGGGTGTTTTCTAAGTCACATTTATTTTGTGATTAATTAGATTAATCACCGCCACACCATTTAATTTATTTACTCGATTTAAATTTTTTTAGTTGACTGACAGCCCTAATTAAAAATATTTGGATGTTTGTGATTTTAGTTGTAAAGAAGAGCAACGTCCTCCAGCTACACGTGGATTCGGCGAGTGAACATGGAGTGGGTCCCAAATTGAGCAGATCAAACGGGGGTAAAGAGACTGTTTATCTGGGCGGCGTGCCAGGTACGACATCAGTATTTACAATTTGTCAGATCAAAATTTTCAAGCTAAATGAACCAAAATCTTTTTGAAAAACAAATGCTGTGTGATGCTCAATTTTGACTTAAGCCTGTTGTCCTCTTGTGTGCAGATACTATAGCCGTGCCAGGCCTCCCGTCCACAGTCCTCTCTTTTCACGGATGTGTGAGGAAAGCCATACTGAACCACAGACCGGTCATGCTGTCCAAACCCCTCTCCGTGTCAGGTTCTGTAGGGACTCAGGGCTGCCCTGCATTATAGACCACAGCTCCATTAACCCTACATACTCCACACTATTAAATCAACAGGTGGCGGGTTTGTTTAGTGTGTAATTTAAACCAGTATTTGTTTACTTTCATGACACCCGTGTATGTAGATTCATTAAAAAGCACTGAAAGTGCCAAGACGCCACTGATAAACTTATGTTCAGGGACCAGAGAAATATAGAGATCGATTGTCACTGGATTGGTATTGCTCCAGGTTTAATTACACTTCATTGATACAATCATGACCATTAAATGGGTTTTATGGGAATATTTAGTTGTATGAAAAACACTGGAGGGCAATTTAATGTCCCATAGGAATTCATTTTGTATTATGTAACATCACTGGAGTTGAAAACTCACTTGATATTTTGAGATTCCCTCAGCTGTATCTTTGCCAATAAACATGTCCTTTATGTTTGTCACTTTGATTTCATGCTGATCAACTTCACAAGCTGGAATTATAGTCGATTATTTAATAGTTTAGCTTTGAACATACAAAACACATACTTGAATCAGTGTGAGTACAGGCAAATGCTCTAGCAGGAGACTAACACTTCCTCTAATCCAAGCTCATGTCCTCGTCGTCATCTTTCTTGCCTTTGGAATCGCCATCATCTGTCTTGCTATCGCTGCTCTCCATGGCCTTGGCGAACGCCTCAACGTCTAAACACCAAGGCAAAATGAGTGCTTGTGCATACCAAAAATAATGTAGTCTTCACAACAGGAGTGCCCAACACTGCTCCTGGCGATCAACTGTCCTGCAAAGTGTAGTTCCAACTCTAATCAAACACTCCTGAAGCAACTTTTTTAGGATCGCTTGAAAATTAAAAGGTATGCGTGTTTGATTAGTCGTAGCTACACTTTGCAGGACAGTCGATCGCCAGGAGCAGGGTTGGGAACCCTTACAAAGACTAAAACACTTTCCAGAGTTCCATGTAAATTTAAATTCAATTTGTGCTGATTGATGAACTCTCACCTCCTTTATTAGCTGCGTCCACTGCTTCAGAAGGCAGACCAAACTGGTTCATGAGAGGGCCGAGCTGACCTGAGGCCAGGGCACTGCTGAACATACTCATCGCCTGCACAGACAGACACAGCACGTTTACATCATCGGACAACACATGGACAAACCTTTATGGAGAGTCCCACAAATTGCTCAAGTTACTCACTACATATACCTGACAAGGATTCATCAAATAGACTCACAACAACCACGTTATAATAACTAATTGATTACGAATAATTCTTCTGCCAAGCAATGTTTTCAGATAATATTTAGCAGAATGTTTTTTTTAAAGCGCTTGAAATATTATTCAATTATAGTAAGAAGTGTAACTTACTAACGGTTTCATAATATTATGAAATATAAAAACTTTTGTGTGAGTAAAATTAGTTACATTTTATTGGTAATGTCTATTTAAGATTGTGCTTTTAGGGGACTTTACGTTATTTAACATAATTATGACCCATGTATTACCGGTTTACCACAAATCTGAAAAATGAAACCAAACTATCGTAAATCTTGAATGTTTTGAAGCAGACAGATTTTTTTAACAAGACACTTGGCAGATTATTTCTATTTTTTCTTGGTTATTTAACCTTTAATCATGTGCATACTTTTTGGGCCAAATTTAATATTCCAATTTTTTTTTTTTTTTTTTTTTTTTTTTTTTGGTTTTTTTGGTCAAATGACCAAACAGCAACACAGGATTAAGGTTCTCCATTTTTACTTTTATAGTGTGATTTAGGTCAATTATATTGGATTCAGTTTAACCCACAACATAATTGTACTAATAATTGCTGTACTGCAATGAGCAGCCGTTCAAATTAGTGCATTAAGAGCATGAGTGTGACCTGCTGGAACTGTGGAGAGGTCAGTGTGTTCTGGATCTCATCAGCGCTCTGTGGAAGCGATTCTCCAGACGGCAGGTACGGCAGCAGTCTCTGCTGCACTTCAGGATTAGCCAGAATAGGAGCCATGACATCAGGGGTCAACACGCTTGCCAAGTCCACTACAGAGGAGCAATGCACAGCGTTTTAGAGAAGGAGAAAACCAGACATAAATCCCACCAGAGTTACATGAGCTGTCAGAGCCTCACCTCCCGGGCCCTCAGCAGCCATGGCAGGCACGTTCATGGTGGCCAGGATGCTCTGGAGGTCACTCAGCTGGATGGGCTGCGTGCTGGAGGGGGGTCCTGCAGGCATGGAGGGAGTCTGGGCGGCAGGGGTGGTGGGGGTCACCGTGGGTGAGCCGGTGGAAGTGGCAGCAGGGGTAACGGGTGTGGTGGGTGCCTGGGTGGAGCTGTGCCGCGCGGCCGAGCCAGAGGAGGGAGTGGCCGCTGCTGATTGGCTGCGAGAGCTGGGCATATAGAAGGACGATAATAAAAATAAATAAGCATGACGTGTGAACACAGCGCTGGAAATAAGCATAAAGAAATCAGAAGATGTACCTCGAGGTTGAGCTGCTGGTAGCAGGACCTCCACTGCCCAAGAGACCGGCCAAACCTGGACCAGCCAGAGCACCTTTAATTACAGAAAAAAAAAAAAATACTACTCACTGACTTCAAACTTATACATTTATTAACAATGTGGACCAGTTCAAATAATATTTACAATTATGGACATGGAATATATTACTTTAAAATAAAAAAAACTAACAACAAAACTCACCGAGTCCACCCAGTCCCGTTGGTCCAATCAGCTGCATGAGTTGATTGTGACTCATATTACCCAGGAGGCTTTGCAGACCACCTTCTGTTTGTAAAAAATTACGTTATGTACAAATCTGAAATTCACTTATTACTTATCTTGACAAAGAGCCTTTCCCAAAAACCCACACTTGCAGTCTCGTCTACTTACAAGAGTGCATAAAGAATACTACCTGATGGACATGCTTAAACGGTGTTTATACCCTCAAATAACTTATTAAATTATTTCCCAAATTAAAATTAAGCCCTATTCGGACGGGACTAGTTTTCCAAACAACAAATTTTTTTCAGACGACGTCTGTCATTTCATGTATGCATTTGGACGGGACTAGCATCTCCATGTTTATTACGGAGGTAGGACTGTCTGTGTTTTACCTGTGAGTGTTGCACAAGACCACATGTCCAGGATGCGTGGACAATCCTAACTTGTAAAAAATATTTAAACACTTAAGTTATAATAAGAAAATAAATGTAAAAAATAAATAAATAAATTTTATTAACATGGTTCTATATAGAACTTAAAACCCCACTGGAATAAATAAGTTTTAATTTATTATACAATTTACATGTTATGTAATTGACTGGATTTGGATCTTCTTGATTAGCAGGGTAGCAAACACATCTACATCCATTATTGGTGTGCAAACTTGAAAACTGGTATTCAGCATTTTTATGTCACCCCCAAATATTTCAAATAAATGGCTAATGTAAAGGGGTGAATGATATTCGTCTTGACATTATCAAGTATTTTGCAAAAAACATCCAAAACACCCCCACGTGAAGTCTTTACTAGTGCACGTGTGCATTTGAGGAGCGATCTTTCACTGCATTATAGTCCATTAAAATGCATTAAGAACAATCACAAAATTAAAGATATTGGGACAAAAAATTTATATAATATAGTTAATCTGCATCACACAAGGAGTGCTGTTTCTTCATCCAAAAATGACCATGATTACAAACGTAACATAGTTTTTGTTTTGTTTTGTTTTTTACAGCAGTTAAAAAAAAAAGTTAATCAAGACTTAATGTAAGAAAATCTTACATTTTAGACACCATACTGCCTGATTTCGTCAACAAAAATAATTCCAAACACAGCCACAGCACTGTTTCACGTCTCTGAGGTACATGCAGATGATTCGTTCATGAATCAATCAACCGTTTAAACGATTCCGTTTAAAATCGCAATGGCGCATTTGTTAACAGTGATATGCTGCCCCCTACTGGCAGTTTTAATTTTACATTTAAAAAGTTTCTTTTTATATTATTTCAATAATTTCAAATAGCAGTATTCAACCTTTTGTTAAATATATCAAAACCTTATTTATGCATTTGTAACTGCATTCATATTCTGCACTGAATAATACATCTAAATGTGTCTTTGTTTTTCCCCTGCATTGCAAAGATAAGCTTTATCGATATTGATTTCATTTGCTTGGAACAGCTCAAAAATCTTATTCTAATTTACTGATTAGATGTCACTTTAATAAAAAAAAATAAATGCATACTTTGACTTCTACCTTTTTATGGGCATTTTTCTCAATTTACACTTATTAGTAAAAGAACTGAGCACCACACAGAATATGAAGATCATCATAAACTTCAGGAGTCTGCGATCAATGTTAGCCCTTAAGATATCTGCACAACACCACACTTAGCAAAATATCGTCTAATCATCATTATTGATAACAATGACTGCTATGTTCATTAATACATTCAACAATGAAACACCTCAATCTCTTAGGAGTCTTGCTTGTCTCTGCATCTCGGACTGATGACTCACTCAGGGCAGGTCTGAGGTAAGGCACCAGTTCAGTCTGTGTGACACGCTGCTGTCAATCATCTATTGTGGGAGTGGCCTGTCTCAGTGTTGTCACACCGGCATGCATTCAAGAACGGATTGATTTCAGTAGAAGTAACTTATTTTTATTAAATTAAAAGAGAACTACTGGTGGATCTTTATCATTGTAGGGTGGTTGTGTACACACAACACACATTTCAGTCCAAACAGCTTGAAAAAGTGCATGTAGGGATCAGGACCCTTTTAACTTCTTGTAGTGTGTAGTGCAGAAAGACCAACCCGCCCCAGTTTAAAAAAAATTAACAAATTAGCTAATCTACATACTCCTGCAAAAGACCTATTATGATTTTCACTGAAAAGTGACAAGTGTGCATCGCTGAAACTCTCAAGTAGCCAAGAATGCAAGTGTGGGTATTAGGATAAGCCCATAGTGAAATGCAAGTCTTCTATCACTCACCACCAAGGGCAGAAAGTTCATGGCCACCACCTCCTCTACTTCCCAGAGTGCCTGGCATGGGTGGGTTGTTCAGGTACTCGTTGACTTTGCGACAGTGCTCCTCATCTTTATCGGTTTTCGGTTCCTTTACAGAGACGAGAGATGGAACAGCAAGCACAAACGTGACTTGAGCTGATCAGGTATCCCCTCGGAGTGCATCATTTCGTTATATTCTGACAAAGCAAATCTAAAAAATGCTGCATCATGAAATACTTCGCTCTGCGATCTCACCTGCATCCAAAAGAACAGTCTTTTAGAGCCAGCCTTGAACTTCAGCACAAACACGCGTCCTGTAGTGCACTGGTTCACCCGCTTGAACTCGCAGTCATCCGGGAATATGATCAAATCCTGAAACGCAAAATCAAGACTCTGATGTCCACACAAAACATCATCGGCTTCATGCTAACAGTAAACAGCCCTTACATCTTCCACGTTTCCAGAGGTCCTGTCCTTCCAACAGAAGTGGATAAGCGAGTCGTCTGTCTGCTGGATGTAGACGGTGCCTTTGCGCTTGTCTGGGGTCACTGTGCTGCCCTTCAGAGTCATTTTACCCGCCCTGAACTCAACCAGATATTTACTGGATGAGCTGCGGGAGCCAGAGGCCAGGCTGGGGAACAGAGCTCCAGATGACATCCTTATCTCTGAACAGACAACGCAAACATTTAAAAGAAATATAAATGCACACAACATCGTTTCAAGCGCTTTCTGAATTCAAAGAAAAACGGTTTTCTCAAAGACAGTGCTGGCCTTCACCAAACCTGAAGATGCGAGCACAGTTACTCAGCAAGATTTATTAGCACTCTAGCTAGCTTCAAAACACACCGACTGGCTTGTTTGTGAACAAATATACTTCTACATATTATTTTAGAATATAATATAGTACTATGTTTAACAGCTTCAGCTTGAAGATGCAACTTTAATCATATTAGTATTGTTTGGCTTCGCTCAGTTAGCATTAGCTGCCGTTTAAACAACTCAACAATGACTGCGCGTTTTGTTCCCGACGCGTACTTGAACGAATCCCGTCGCTATAAATGTGACAACAACATATTGTAACAACAGTTTATCATACCGGTGGATACGTCTGGTGTTTCGTGTATATATCTTCAGCAGGTAAGGGTCTTTGAGAGGACACTCGGTGAAGAGTTGCAGAGAGACTGGCGAGAATGGGCACGAGACTTCCTGTATCCTGTTAGCCCTGTTCCTATTGGTCAAGTTTGCACGTAATGACGAATTTGATTGGCTGTTTGAACATGTCACTCTTGGCACGCAGCAGACACAGAGACCCTTAATTTGTATCCACACTATCTAATGATTGATTCAACGTTAATATCTACACTGTGATGAAAAAAAAAAACACGTTTTATACCGTTTTAAACAAATTGCAATTTTAATGATTGAGAACAAAATTTAAGCTGATGAATCCACGTCACACTTATTTATGCACATTTATGTCTTTTTTGTTGTTGAACAAACACACCTCTAAAACTCAAGGCTAAATTACATCAAAGTCAAAGAAATTTGCAAGTAAACGAGACTTTTTCACAACAAAAGAAATTAAATATTATAAACCTCACAGCACTATTATTTAAAAAAATAAAAATTAAACGGTGGTTTCAATCGTTTTTTTTTATTTTAATTATTTAAAATTTCAGTTAGAATTAGTTTTCACCAGTATAACATCCCCATTAGCTTCATTAATTCACACAATAAAGTATAACCCTAATCTCACAGATACAATACCTTTAGACACATAAATAAATAAAATAATATATAATTGCACAAAATAAGCTATATGCTTGCTAGAAATCTATGAGCAAAAACAGACATTCATACATTAAGAGGAACAACTGTCATTCCACTTATACAAAAAAACTGACACAAAGCAGCATAAAAATAAAATCCATAGTTTAATTGTGGAATATTAGTTTTATAACGCTAGTTTTCAAATAATCACATGTACATTTTATGAAGGAACAGATACAATACAGGATGCAAAACAAGTAGTGTACTGAAAGCCGTGTGTACCTATCAGATGCTAACAGTATTTAGACATTCATGTTGACGCTTAGTACTCAGACGAGGGGAGAGGCTGTTAGGAAATTATAATAAAAAAGTCTAGCACATTCTAATAAACCCTTGAAAGGGGATCGAAGAACTCCAGATGAAGTACTAGTGATTCACAGACGTATTGAAAGTCAGGCACTGTGGGAAATCAAAAACATTTGTGTACTTGAGCAGAGCAACAACGGTTGCGTCAGTGTGCTTTAAACCCTCTAATTTAACCTGCACTCTTTTATGGTGTGAAGGAGCACATGACAGGTGCAAAATACTTTTCATGGCATCTACAGGGAGGGAATATTCTCAAATAAGTAGCATGTTGTATTTACACTTTCACAAGCTGCCATTCTGTACGTTCATTATTATGTGGGGTTCGATGGTTTGCATAGATTTCGCTAGTTTCTCAAATACAAAGTGTACACGTCTATATTTGATGACAGATGCAAATGCTAATGAATAAAGCAACCCGTGACAGCCTATCTTCCCTAAAACTAGTTCAATGGATGGTGCTCCAGGAACAGTTTAGTGTGACACCCATACATTAGAAAAACTGTGAAATACATGTACATTTACAGTGTGCCAACAAAGCCTTACTGAATGGGTACAATCAGCCTATTTTACATCCCGTGAGTTTCTGTGGAAGCAACCAAGTGAAAGGAGAAAAAAAAGATTTTTTTAAATGCTTTACCATAACGGATGCGTGATGAGGCTATTTCACATTTATTCAATCTGAATCGGAAATGGCAAAATATTGTACCAATTAAAATAAAATCTATGGCTTTTTACATTACTTGCCTCAAGCGCACACACACACACACACACACACACACACACACACACACACACACACACACACACACACACACACACACACACAC
>JAUMHP010000080.1:5506236-5523115 GCA_032361065.1 Enteromius trimaculatus
TATATATAATACTATCCAAATATATACTGTTTGTGTGTGTTTTAATATAAACATAATAAATAAACTTCGCATAAACAAATATATTATGTAAAGAAAAACTTTTATTTTGGATGCGATTAATCGCGATTAATCATTTGACAGCACTAAATAAAACAAATGTAAAAAATACATCTATTATCACATTTAATACAATTTAAAGAAAACAATAATAAAACAATCATATAATAATACTAAATGGCAAAATAATTTTTATTTCATTTATTTATTATATTTGTACATAGTATTTTTTTCTTGATTATATTTATATATTTTTATTCATATTATTTAATTCATCAAAAGTGCCTGTTGCCAGCCTTTTCCTTGCTGGTGAGTAGGCAGAGAATAATTATAGAGAGAACACTTTAGTAATGATATTGGGATTTTAATCAGTTGCAGTGTTCTCTTTTATGCAAACATATATTTCCTGTCATTCTTTTTTCTTGCTTTCTTTAATAATGATTAAATTAATATACAATGCATTTTTTAAAATCATTAATTTTAACAAACGAAAATATTTTTCATTAAAGTAGCTCTGAAGGCAAGCTATGTGTATGTAGAGCCCACAAGATGTATTTCTCATCAGACAAGACCAAAAAGGATTTATGGACCCAGTTTCGTCATCGTCGCCACCACAACCATTACATGGAGACCAGAGGACTGCGGGGTCCCAGTCCTCGGAGACTGAGCAACAACAGCGGAAATCTTGTTAGTATCATTATCACAGTTATTTAGGCCAAGTATATAGGACAGGGGACTAAAATACTGTTTTACATTAATTAAGACCACCATGAAATAGAATATGTAATATCCAGCAGCAGCGTGGGGATATTTTCTGTGTCTCCCTGTGGGTTTTGCATTCCTCAGTCTAGTGTGGCAAGGCTACTGACAGCCATACAGTCATAACAGTAAGACAATCCCTCAACGCATCAACACTGCACAGATAATTGCTGTCTCACAGGAAACAAACGCAGTCAATTTGCCATCATCCATTCAAAAGGTCTTATTTATCAGTACTATAAATATGTTTCACAGCAGTTTTGTAGCAAATAATGCCATCAGCACATGTGCTATTTTGCTTTCCTGCAGTTTTGTTGCACGTACTCAGGAATGCATCATCTGTGTATGAATAAAATGCATGTTCCTCTTTTTAAATCAATAAAAGATTAAGTAAAGCCTCTCATTGATCTGCCTCGGTCTCAAAGACCCTAGAGGATTGGGACAAATCCTCTTCTTTCATGTGGCATTGAGAACGGCTCAGTTAGCACAGACAGCAGCTAGTTCCTCTGCCCCGTCTCCAGCAGAGTGTTCTCGTGGGTAAACCCATTAACTATGTGCTTATGCAAAGTTCGGGGAGCGCCACCTTTATCAGGGTCCCAGAAGGGGCCCTTAATAAGGCTCTAGTGTTTGGCCAGGAGGACAGTTTCTGAGTAAAGCCTTCGTTACAGACTAATTATGGCACATGTGGCCTGTGCTCACATTCCTGCCTCATCATTCAGCCTTCCATTCCACTGCAGGAGGCAGTGTTTAGCGCACAAATGTCTATTTATCAACAAGTAACTATAAAAGTTTCAGACGAAATTCCAGTGACACAAATTCTTGTTTTCAAACATCTAGCACAAAGCTGTCTTTAGTGAATTCTGTCATCCAAACAAAAATGATACCATAATAATAATATATTATTGTATTGTAAGAACATTGCTTATTTTTTTCATGTTTATATTTAAAAGCTGCTTGTGATGGGCCTTGGTTCATCATGTCACTTTTTTTCATCACCACTTGCTTTTGGAGTTTGTCGGTGTATTTCAAAGACACAAAACAGATTTCAGTACCTCAATAGCTTGGTATATTAACATTGCATCAGTTAAATTAAATTACTGTATTTAACTGTAAATTTAACTTAAAATCGTAAAACCTAAAACGCTGTTACTGTTTTTTTTATGTCACATTCTGCCAGTTTTAAACATAATTTGTTTTACAGTGTGTGTATGCTAGTTTGGGACCGCTGTATGTTTATGTCATTCACTTAAAGCATCCAACTCATAAGAGCCATTCGTTCTTTCTTTGTCACTTTAATATTCCAGTTACCCCTAATAAATTCTACTGTTTTTGATGCCATAAGATCTGGAGTTTACCTGCTTTACTGTATTACTGTTTCAGTCTAATATTAGACTGTTTGACCCCTTATATCCTTCTATTTTATTTCAGATCCCACTGTTTAAATGATGAAAAAAGAGTGATTTTCTGCCCCTTCTAATAAATCAATACATTTGTTATTTATGAATGATTTTGTATCAGTTCCAAATGTTATGATCTATTGTAATGTCTCTGATGTTGGCGCTTTGGAAAGTTTTTGCACTATTGTACAGATATTTTCACAATGCCACTACACTAAACTATTTTGAAAAGACCTGTCCTTGTTCATTATTGAGAATAATGATAAAAAAAAATCTATTCTTCGGGAAAATGTTTTGTTTGGATTTGTTAATTTAAAAAGTGCATTCACAGAAAAAAATGTGCTCCTTGTTTTGTTAACAAATGTGTCTAGGTCTACTTTTTTTTCACGCGCAGTATCTTGGTGGCAGTAGTGCTCTGCGCGCGAGACTCTCCAGATCTATTCGTCACGGTCAGAGCTGCTATTTGGGCGGAGAGAAAGAAACCCAACTAACACTCAGCTGAGCAGCAGCCGCATTTCAAAACCGGGGACGCACAGGGATATCTTGCAGACGTAGTAAACGGAAGAAAACAGAAGCATCTCACGCCGCGCAATTACACTCTCTTTTGGATTTCCAAAGGTTTTGATGTCGGCTCATCTGGTGTGAAGCGTTTACCAGTTCAACTTCTGTGTTTGAGGAGAGGAGGTACATTTCAGCTAAACTCGGGTCTCGTAAACGGAATGAATGACCAAGACAAAGGTTGACACCGGTTCCCCGACGCATTTTGTCTCGTCGAAGGAGAAGAGGCAAAAGCAGAAAATGGAAAGCAGCAGCGGAGAACAAGAGCAGCCGCAGCCGTCACAGCAGCCGCCGCCTGCGCAGCCGCTACAAGTTACCGAGAAAAAGAAAATACACCGGGCACCGTCTCCAGCAAGACCCAAAGATGTGCCCGGGTGGTCCCTCACTAAAATCCGCGGCGGTATTGGCACGCCGACGCTGAGCGTTAAACCGGGAGCCATATATTTAGGCGGCCGCGTGTCCAGACGTAGCCCGGTAACCGGGAAGGAGACAAAAACAGAGAAGAGTAAACCAGCCGGCAAACCGGCGCTGTCCGCGGCCGGTGCTCAGAAGAGCATCGTGAAGTCTAATAAAAGCGGCCGAAGAAAAGTTTCGGACGCCAGCATCGGTTCGGATGATCTGAGCAAGGATTCCGGCTGCGCTCCGGGGAAACTCTCACCCACCGACAGCAGCTCGGAGCTCTCCGACTGCGCCTCCGAGGAAAATAAAGTCTCCACAGATGCGCTCAGCAGCGACACTGAGAGCAGCAGCCGCGGGGGGATCGACGGCGACAAAGCGCCAGCGGAACATGGACGTTTGGACAAGAGTGGTCAAACCAAGACCAACGTGGAGAAAGACCGGCTCTCGCTGGGAATGGAGACCGCAGAGGGGAGCGTCTCTCCCGGCGATGAGCGCTCGCTCACCTCGTTCGACAGCAGGATGCCCGCCAGCACGTCCTTGGCATTTTCGGACCTGACTGAGGAATTAATGGACGGAATGCATGAGGAATTAGTAAGGGAAATAGAGGAACTCAGGTCGGAGAATGACTATTTAAAGGTAAAAGTAAATTATATTTTTATTGTAAAATAAAACTAACACCATGGCACCAAAATATCTTAGTTGCTACATTTAGGTTGGTTCAACATGATGTCTGGTTCTTCAGGAATCATCCATGTGTTGGTGCTTAAACAGCCAAGTACCAAAACGCTGTTCTCAAGAACATATGTGACCCTGGAGCACAAAACCAGTCATAAGGTCAATGTTTTGAAATTGAGACACCCCCCCCCCCCAGCCCCCAAATTTTATGGAATAATTTTGACCCATTCAATGTATTGTTAGATATTGCTACAAATATACCCATGCTACTTATGACTGGCTTTGTGCTCCAGGATGTCAATGCAACATCAAAGCTCCAAAATAACAAGCATAAGAACCAAATATAACCAAAACGGTGCTCGATGCAAAGACCATCAACATTTTCCCAAAGTGTACAGTTAGAGTTACAGTAAAGCTGTAATGCAATATTAGTATAAGAAGCTTTCAGAATCATTTAATTATTTTATGTTTATAACTACTTTATAAAATGTAATCCATTAAAAATGAAAATACTAGATAATTGCATTTCTAAAAACCAAACTGCACATAACTTACACTCTAGCACAATTAGAAATGAATTGCTGAATCAAGAAAAAGAGGTTAATGAGGTTTTGAGATAGAAACAATAAATTTTTAAGAGGCTGAAAACACAGTGCAGTCAGACACAGTAACTAGAGACTATAGTTTTCTGGTGGAAACTAGTCACAACAGTACATTTAGCAGGGACCAGTATAATACTGTATTTCTGCCATGTATCATTATCTAAACGTCTATGTTTCTTCCCCGTGAAACTGGAAACGCTGTATTCATTCTTCTCGCAGGGCATATATTTAAGCTCCTTGTTTACTATCATATGGGCAGGTCATTTCTCCGGAATTATTATGAGTCATATGTAAGACATAAACAGTGATTCTTTTGTAATCTCGGTTTTCATAAACTATCACAAGATCATGACGGAACCAAATCTACTCCATTTGCAATGCCTAATATAGTTGCGCTCCTCTGCGCGCGTTGCTTAAATAATGCAGCTGTTTGTACAGATGCTGCAGCAGTCAGTCAGTCCACTGCGCCCGCGCCCACTTTTCACTCCATTGTTTATCCGCGCGCTGAGCACGTGACGCGCGCTGCAGTAGTTGACCTATATTCACTGGAAATGTGTGGCAGCACGCGGTGGCCCATCAGCCTTTAAAAAGCGGGACATATTTATATCCGTTTGAGGCATAAATACTTGATTTGGAGCAAAATTGCTTTCTAAACATGGCGCTGTTATGTAAACAGTGTAGTAAAAGAGTCTGGAGAAAAATCATAATGCAGCATAATACATTATAGAGGTATTAGTAGCTGCTTACCATGATCTCCAGTGGCTTTTCATGCTACCCTTGATTCTAGATGACACCAGTGGAAGCCCCGTCTAACTAAAATGTCTAATATGTTTTTGAAAAAGCTTGCAAAATGCATAGTAATTTCTAAAAGGATGCATTGTGTGTGCATATCAGGACGAGATGGAGGAGCTTCGCTCTGAGATGCTGGAGATGAGGGACATGTACATGGAGGAGGATGTCTATCAGCTCCAGGAGCTCAGACAGCAGCTGGACCAGGCCAACAAAACCTGCCGCATCCTGCAGTACCGCCTTAAGAAGGCAGAGAGACGCAGCATCCGCGTGGCCCAGACCGGACAGGTGGATGGGGAACTTATCCGAACACTGGAGCAAGACGTCAAGGTTAGAGCAAGTTCATGTGTGAGGTAGTAATTCAGTTGGTGTGAGGGTGTGATTTATTACAGATAAAAGCCACCAAGTGTAAACGGCTGGCTAACTGCGTTTAGCAAGTGATTGCTTTATCTTTATCGCTTGACTCAAAAACCTTGTGAAAAATAAGTGCACCTAATTCTTTTTTTTTTGTATGTGTACTTTAAATCTTTAAAGTACGTTTTAAGAAACTGTATTTTAATAAAATAATAGATTATTTAAGTGTACTCAAGGAAAGTGCACTTTCATTGCTGTTTCTTTAACACTTAATATTTTGTTATGCGTAAATAAGTACACTTATTTTGATGTTTTGACTAGCATACTAAATCACAGGCAAAAAGCCAACTGTAATTTTTTAAAGGTAGTGTTACAGATAGATATTACAGTTGATATTTTAAAAATACTAAATTACAAATGCGTAATTACATATATATTTAAATACATAAAATGACAAAAGTATATTGTGGTTTACTATAAATGCTTGTCAGTTTATGCAGCAACACACTTGAATCACAAAATTATGACGTACTCTATTAAGTCACTTAAGTCTTACTTAAGTGGGTCATAAACTATCTTAAATTCCATTAACTGCATTTAATACAAAGGAATTATATTACATTTAAATGTTATTGTAAATAACAGTTTAATCAATCTGCACTTAAAATATGTTAAGTACGTTTTTGTATGTTTGCTAAAGTGCACTTATTTTTCGCATTGGTCTCTCTGAGTGAATCTCATAAAATATCCAATGATGTAAACATCTGCGGTAGACTCAGATCACGCTTTAGGCAGCATGTAATGCACCACACTAGGCCACTGTCTCACATGGCTAAGGACACAATACTTCCTTTCTCTGCTCTGTCAGTGAGAGGAGAATAACCATGATGTCACTGTATTCCTCTTTTACATGGCTGATTTGTATACAGTAACAAGAGGGAGGAAAAGGAGGGAGAGTGATTTCCTCTGCCAAGCAAATGCTGTGGCTCTTTCTGCTACTGAGACTGTGTTGGTCTATGACAAGTTACACTGTCACATATTTAAGTTTTACCACTCTGGACACAGCTGGTAAGGATCAGAACATAATCGATGTGGCGTGAAACCCTGGAGAGGGGGGTGGTGTCTGTAGAAAAAACATCTCAGCCTCTGCTGAATTCTTTAACTGCTGACAGGAGTCTCCTAACACAGGGTCAATTGTCTCTCCTCCGCCAGGTCAGATTACACTGATCTTGGGCATTCAACTGGTTGAAATACTCCATTGCTATTGCTGTGACAGGCATGCTAGTCTTTAAGGAGGAAGGACATTGCTTCTTTACATTCAGCTTAGCACAGCAACTAAACATTGTGCAAATCGGAGCACTTACTCAGGTTTTCTTGTAGCTTTAAATGGTTATGAGAACAACTATTGCAAAAATCAGTACTTTAAAATGATGCCACGAATTAAAAAATAAAGTTTTAGAGTACCCAAAAATGGAAACTGACAATAAAGCCTATTTGATAATCTAATCAATTTTATTTAATAATTAGTTAAGTTAAACTGTACATAAGATAATATTTCGTTTTATTTCAAATATACATTAAATAATAAAGTAGGACTGGTTATTGTTAAAACGTTGACTTTGATACTGATTTTGATATTTTTTCATTACCAATATCTTAAAAAACAATTTTCTTGTTGTCAAACTTAAAAACTCATCTCCTGAGCCGCTAAACAAAGGAACAAAATGTAAACAGTTTTAATAAAATGCAAATAGTTTTAATAAATTTAATTAGCATGAGATATCTAAGTTTGTGTAGTAATTAGCTTGATATTAAAAGGCATTATCCTGCTTATTATCTGGGTTACCAAAAATATACATAATTAGAAATTATATGCTAATAATAGTTATATATATATATATATTATGTGAAAAGAAGGATCTGGGGAGCACAGATATTTAAGAAAACAAATTGCCCCAAAAGGATACTATTAACCAATCGCAATCAAGTATTCCAGAAAGCCTTATATGTAATATGCAATTACCATAAATATAATACAAATTAATTTTCTCTAAATTCCAATAGGTAATCTCAAAATGACAGAATATCTGCCGCTGAATCAATCTTGCAATAATGTTAAACACATGAACCGTGTATCAGTTATTGTTTGGGACATTCCTTATGAATAAATTCCATTCAGAGGTCAGTGATGTTCTGACCAAGAGGCTGTGTAAGACAAATATTTTTTTTCCCTCTGACTTACATGAGATTCCCATGTTTGACTTCTTCCCATCTCTCTCTGGTCTCTCGGGATGATGTCATAGTCAGGAGGGGGTGGGGGTGAAAGGGTTGATGGAGGATCTGAATGTTTGTAAGATCCCTGCCACCATTTCCTGCTCTCTGAAGCACTGGCCTCATTTCTCATCCAATGAGAGCAACGTCTCCCAGATCTGTCAGGGGAAGGACGGAAAACAGCTCCACACCTTCTCATCAGCTGCTGTGGCTTGTGAAATCGGCTTGTGAAACACTGGAGCTTCCTCTCTCGCTCTGTTATCTAGCTGAGCTCCTCCAGCCATGTGCTCATGCAGAATAACAGCTGAGAAACAGGGAGAACGATTGCAGCTGTAGACAACAAGTATCAAAAAAGAGATTGATATTAAGAAATCTGCAACTCAATCAATCACATTAGAATCTAGGGCCTGTACTATACAGCTTGTCATAATTCTTTTCTGATATGTAAAATTGGATGAAATGCAACATTTCTGTTGTTGCACACCCAGTCCTAATGGAGGATTCAGATGTTTTTGAAGTCTTCTGCTTCTCAAAAAATACGCCAGTTATCTTTACAGATCTCAACAATGTCTCAATCTATGTTCAGATTTGCTGAGATAAACTCAGCATTTTTATCAGATTTATCCAAGACCATTTTTTATTATATATAGCTTTATTTTCTTACAGTAAGTCATCAATTGTCTTATTTTTTTGAACCAAACCTTAAAGCTATTACTTAAATGACAGCTAAATCCGACACAAATGCACAGTGTTTTCTCAAAGTCAACGGGTATTCCTGAAATAAGGTCTGTGGTAAACACCAGATCGAGATTTTTCACATTTTAGTTTGTGTAGCATTTTTTAAAAAGTTTTACTTGTTTCGAAAAGGAGGTGGCTAACACATGGATACATAGGACTACAGAATTTCGAAAGCTTAGTGTAGTGGACATTAAAATCATGTGACCTTGCTATAGTTTGTTTTTAGCCTGGTCTAGCTTTTTATTTCTGGTGATTGCATTTAGGTTTCAAAGTCATAAAAGTTCATTTGTAAAGAAATGAGTAAAAAGTGTTTACTTTCTCCAGTAATCCAATGGTTATCCAGCGGGGTTTTTGTCAAGGGAGCCAGGGTGATACTAACTTATGGGTTGACCTACAAAAATATATCAGCAATGCAGAACTTGATTAGCTTCAAGGTGCATTTGCGAGAGGACCGTGCAGAGAACACATGCTTATAAATTCCAGGCTTTGCACAGTATATACACACTGACTAAATGATTACTCCACATGCACTTTATGTATGCCCTGGTACATATACGTAAATTAAAGTATTTAATGAGACCTGCAGTTAGTCTTGAGCTATTAAAGAGCAACCTCTAAGCAGAAAAATAATTTTCTGGGCAGAAGGGGAATAATAAAGAGGAAGTGATGATGACAGATAATGATAAGCAAGAAAAATATAGTTCGGTCAGTTTGGCCTTAGCCAGTTCAGATATCAGCTTAGCAGCAGCATCCTGGAGATAAGAGGAGAGGGAAAGAGACACATAGAAATGAACACCTCCTCATTGTGTAGCTGGCTTGGTCCACTTGCCACCGCTTCATTGTCATCATCTATGTGAGGAGTGCACTGGCATAATCAGCCATGTGCTGCATTCACATGTCAAACAGGCATGGAGCAAGACAAAGCCTGCTTTAAAAACCTAAGCTGAGATCAAACTCTTGAAGAGGCACACTCTTTTCTAGAATAAAAAATTGTGAAGCGGGAGTCTCCATTTACCTGCCCTACATTTTATCTCACTGAATATTCTGTTTCACTCAGAAAAGCATCACATTGTAAGTGAAATGGTCTCCCAATGCCGTTTTTATGTTGACTCTGTTACTGGCTTGGGATTTTCAAAGGCAGGATTTGTAAAATGAACTGGAGAGTGACATATGGCTAGAAGCAGCATCTAAAGTGTCAGTTCATTTAAAAATGTAGTGAAGCTGTGTTAATGGGTGTCTTTCGACACAGCAGTATTTGGTGCCCTTGGACTGTCTTCATATAACTCATCCGAGCTGCATGTGTGCTTAGAGGTTAACCAAAGGGCAGCCTGCTTTTTCTAAGCAGGGCAAGGTTGACTATAGTGTAAATGTGCCCGGGCAGCTGTCTTGCAGATGCAACCAGATACAGATCTGGAGGGAAGTCATTTAAAATGCCGTTTGCACAGCAGAGAGGCGGAGCAATCCTGAAAAGCAGGATCAGAGAGGAGCGAAACACACACACACACACACACACACACATAATCAAACCCAAAGATAAACAAATTCCACAGAGCCATTTACATATCTGACCAAGTTCTGCTGACAAACAGTCATGGTCACATGAAAATGAGCCATTATTAGTCTTTGATGGGTCATTACAGAGGGTTTGGTCAGATATGGCAGCTTGTTCCACATCAGGCTTTGGTGAGAGAGGCGGCCAAGCACCTGAACACAAACACACACACACGACACTGAAGTGCTTCAGTGCCTCTTTCCCTGTGGATCTAGAGGTGTCTTTGTCCTTTTGCATTTAAAAACGACAACAGTCCGTGACATTGTCAGACAAAGGCAGGTGGGTGGTGTCCAGACAGAATGGAGGGAGGAGTAAATGCAAATAATCTGGGACCAACAGCCACTTTCGGAGCTCTGATAATTAAAGCTTTTGTGTGAAATACAAACATGCAAATACCATACAACCTTGGGCCTATGGTTTAGAGACATATTTTATATTATATGATGAATAGTAACATTTATTTATTTCCTGCTTTTCTGTTTGTCCATAGAAAGATTGATAATTATGTTATATATATGTCTTTAATGTAATTTTAATGTACAATCCAAAATGGTACTGATGTAAGAAGATGTTTACAGTTCATTAAAAAGGTTTTTTTTTTTTTTTAGTAACTTACATAACACTTAAATTGCAATAAACATTGAAACTACTAACAAACTTTGGAAGTAAATAAATAATTTGGATCAAAAATAAATGCAAATGGTCAATATGTCAATAAGTAGTGAATAATTTTACTTAATAAAAGAGACGTTTTAATAATATTACATACAGTACATATATTCTAATTATAATTTTCACCTGTTTACTATACTGTAAGATAACGTAGTGTAATGTATTCGCTGAACTTTGTTTTTCGCTGTAAAATAATATTTTAAATCTGCATGTCTAAGCAACAGCATAACGGCATCAGTTTATCATCCCACAGAACAACATTTCAGTAAAAGTAGCTTGTACTAGACAAACTACTGTGCACTGCTTTAACACTCCTGAAAATAAGGTTGTAATTTTGCTGCTTTTAGTTCCACAACATTGAAGGCTAAGCAAAGATGTTTATAGCTCCTGGCAATGAGAATTGGAAAAAAAGAGCATGCAAGGCAGAGAGGCTGTTGAAGAAATAAAGACAAGGAAAGAATGAGAAATGGAGGGATCTGATATGAATTAGAGCGTGGTACAGAGGAGCATTGTGGGTACCCAGCTGCACCTTGGCTGTGGTTCAGACACACAGAGAGGAGAAAACCCTCCCTCACAAACAGGGACTGTGTTTCTCCTTCTAGCTCTTCTAATCCCCATTTACCCCATTCAGTGCCTGCTGCCCTCTCTTTCCTCATTCCCCTCACACAGACCTACATCCTTCCTTAATATGTGCCTTATAGAAACAGCATACTAGCATTGTGAAGCTGTGACAAATGGCCTTGTGTTGCTAAAATGGTCCAAGCACCAGTATGTGTGTGTGATAGAGATGGGTCTTTGCTTGGCCAACACTAATAATCGCCTACTTAAGAAGTTAGTGCAGCTTTACAATTAACCACTTTTAATGAGCTTTCATCTACCTTCAGGGAGACATGAATCAAAGACCAAAAGTCTTCACTGGCAAAGCTAAAAGAGGATTGTATGATAGGATTAATTACTACAGCATGCAATATTTTTAATCAGTGTTTAGCAATAAACAATTTTCCTCATTTATCAGCACTGACTGAAATGTTTATTACCTTTTCTGTAATATTTTAATATAATACATGTACATTCTCCTGTTATTTTTCACTAAGCTCACAAAGGATGTTGTTAATGCTCCCCTGTTTTGTCGTTGCTTTAGGTGGCAAAAGACGTGTCCATCCGTCTGCACAACGAGCTGGACACTGTAGAGAAGAAGAGATCTCGCCTGGAGCAGGAGAACGAGGAGCTGAGGGTGAAACTACAGGATCTGGAGGTGGCCAAGCAGGTCCTGCAAGCGGAGATGGAGAAGGCCAGAGAGGTGAGAGATGACTGATCATTACACAAGCTTTCAGGACGTTGAGCAGATAGCAAGTGGGCTTTAGAATGAGCTGTAGATATTTGAAGTACGACACTTCTCAAATTTTTGTTTCTGTGAATGTTACCACAGGAAAGAAGTGTGGTATGCATTATGAAACTAAAGAAAATATTCTGCTATAGGGTGGTCTGGGTGCTATCAGAGAATTGCTATGGGGTTGATAAAGCTAAGACTGTATGGTTGTTAAAGCACTGCTATGTGCTAGGTGGTTGGGTTTTGACCTTTGACCATTGTGATCTGCATTGATTAATAAAGAACAAGCCACATGAAAGTGGCCACAGAAGTTGTATATTTGGAGCTACAACTATCTGTTTTTGGCTATTTTAGCTGCAATGATGAAAATTTGCTAATCTGTGGCTAATTGGGGAAAATAGGATCATCAATTAGTTTCAGATTCTCCGAAAAGGCTTCATTAGAAGCTCCAGGGAAGGTTTCTGAAAGGAAAAGTGTTTATATTGTACTTGATTTGGCTCGGGGCAGAACTCTTAATGTTGACACTTTGGTTTAACTTGAGGTGCAGCGCGTCGCTGTAGTCAAAGCTCTATGTGTGTTACAACAGGAGCTGAGAGCCTTCGCTCGGACTGATCTGTTGACTTTCTCTGTGTAAATGTCAGCTAAGGTGGGTGGGTTTGAGGGTGGACGGGGAGCACATGAATTTAGCATTAGATTTTCCCTACTGACAGTTTAACGAGGAGGAACATAAAGCATGCTCCTTGTGTTTGGTTAATTCTCTGTTTTGGCCTGCATTCTTTCGGTAATAAATGTTCCTTTGTGTTTTGAGTAATGGATCATTGGCAGGATGGTGTATGTTGGCTCAATGGTTGGTCTGTGCTCTATTAGCTTGGTCTGCTGCTTGATAGAAAGTGATGAATGCATTATTGTATGAAGAAACGGTCATTATTGGTCGCTTCACTCTTTTCTTTGAGAATCATTTTACGGGGTGTTGTGTACCGTTGTGATAGTCAGCGCCAGCACTCTGATTCGCTAGGCTGCTCTGCTTTGGGTCGGCTCAACGGTTTGCTCTGTGTTCTTATTGGCTGAGAGCCCAGGGCAGGATGCGTGCAGCTCTCTGTTGTTGAGGACTGAATTCTTGGCATAGCGGGCACTTATGGTACACAGCGAGAGTTCATCCTCAACTGAACCTCCAGAAAAGAGCCAGTAGAGCCTTTAGACAACAGATGACTCAAAGAATGGAAAGAAACGATGGATCATTAAATTTAAATCAAGATGATCTGACTCAACATGATATCTCACTCTGACATACATACACTCAGTACAACAAAGTACAGGATGAAAGAGATGTGTATACATTTATTAGAACAAAAACTTGATTCTTATGGGTTCTGGAATTCTGTCATAAAATATTTTTGTATAATGATGGCCTGTTTATATACATAGCTGTGTTAGTTTTGTCTAACTTTAACTTGTTTATTAATTATTGCTATTTTTTTGCTGATATATTTTTGTTATTTGTTAGGGTGTTTTGCATTTTATTTTCTGTTGTAACAATCTTTTACAGACTCCTCGATTAACTCTAATTCTGTATTATTATTATTATTATATATATATATTATTATGGTTATTATAGGTATATTATGGAAGTACTTTTTTACTGATGATTAGATCTAAATGTTTTGTACTGTAAATTTAAAAGAGAATATGTTTTAAATGAATGTAAAGATACATCTGATGATGCATGTGCTAAATTATTAAGCTAAACAAATGTTAATGGTGAGACGGAAAAGAAACTTGCCACAATGCCTAATTTATTTCTCAACCACGATGACTAATTGGTTCATTTTCAAAAGAGGCTTCTCAAACTTTTAGTAGGTCAGTGAGAAAGGACAGAGTCTGCACAAGGACCACGCTAATGTCATCAGATCACCATCAAAGACCTTTCTTCCTGACACAAAAACAAACAGTCAAAATAAAAGCTTGCTGATACAGGCTTTTCTAACCTACACAGCACCCCACCCAAAAATCCTTTTTTCCTATCCTACAAATGCTTTTCGTTCTCCTTCTATGCTCTTCATCCCTCATTCTTAAACTCTCTCTCAATAGTTCATTTAACACACAACGGGTATCGATCGGTAACGCAGCTGGCGTCAGGTATCACGGGCGATTAGGTTCACTTGTGTAGAGGTGTGTGTTTATGGCTTCTGATGGTGGTCGCTACGCGGAGGGCCTGTTTTACAGGGGTTTAATAGGCTTAGGTACAGTAAAAGGTTAACATAAAAGCGCAACCTTATTACTGCTGCGTCTTTCTAAAAATACGCATTCATACCAATAGCTCAGTTGTTAAATTATCATTCAGAGGCCAATGTGTCTCACAAACAGCATGTATTAATGGCATTATCCAGCTTATTTGTTGATCCAGAGCCTTTCTAAACTGTGCAACAGGAAACAGTCCTATGAGGCTGACTGAACTTTTATTTATATTTTTCAGGAAGCTCCTATCTTTGTTTTGCTCTGAAGGGGAAACCCTGAGAAAGGAAGGAAGTGCAAGGTCTCCGAAGCAGGGTTCATTAACTCAGAGTCAGACTCTCTGATGGAAACAAACAGTAGATGAGGAAAACTTACGGAAGGACAGTCAACGGAGTCATGCGTTAGGGTTATTTAAACTTTAAAACCCCCTCGTTGGGGTAAAGCATGGGAAGATTTTGAGGAATTCTGAGCAGTCTGGAACATTCAGAGTTTCCTGAAAACCTAAAAGTTTGAGCGATGAGGTGGTTAGTAGGTGGTCATGTAACTGTAATGAAACGCTGACTCACAGACTATTTGATGATTGCAAGAACAGTCATAAGTCAGTAAGCTCTGTGCTGTGAGCTTTTATGAGAAATCATTTCTAGATAGGTTAGCCTTGTCATTTCAAGGCAAATCGATTGACTTTTCTCTTACAGTAGTTGTACCATGGTAAAGTGGTACTAAATTATCCCTATATTCACTTACAATGGTGTTTAGATGGTAGTCTTGAAGATACTACTAGTACTTAAGTGGTCCAATAACCCAAGCAGAACATTCTGTACCATGATACTTTGTAATACTTGTTTGTGTGGTTATAGGAGGGCATTTCTAGTGGCCCTTTTCTGGTGATTATAATACTATTCAGTGAACTGGATTCATGAGCGCACAGTGCACACAGACATAATAAAGTGAGTGTTTTCAGACTATATTTACAATATCTAGTTGCTCATTGTATCCAGTATTTACATTGCTGTAAATAACACAAAGCAGAGAGTTTAATGGAGGCACAATAGCTGCTGGGTTGTGAGGTCTTGAGTCTGGGAAGGTTTGGCAGCTGTGTTTGCTGTGTTTCTCTGTATTGTACGCTCTGACCTGTACAGCAGCATCAAAACATACTGCTTTGGAACATGATGGCAAAATAGAGAATGAAAGCAAGGGAGAACCGAACGCATATACACTCACACGTGTGTGACCTGGATGTGTTATTTTCTCAAAAACCAAGAAATCTCTTGTAAAACAGCATAATTTTAAAAGAGTACTTTCTACAGAAATTATATGTTATACTTAAGCCTTAAGTGACTGTTTTTGTTGACACGTAATTGTTAATTTATAAAATTAAAATACATTATAGATTTATTATAAATGCAGTTAGTTGAAGTGCTGTTTTGACCTACGTAAGTACATAATTTCATATTTACTTATATTGTTAAGTATGCTGCCAAATGTACTGACAAGCATTTATAATATACTAAAAATACTTTCTATGAAACTTTGAATTATGCATTTTTAATAAGGTTGCAATTTAAAAGATGTAAACTGTAAGCAAAATATGTTTATATTTTACCTGTGCTATTCTTGCATTTCATGAAGTGCAACCAACCCCTGGTTAAATGTGACACACATCCACATGCAGATAATGTGTTGTTTCCTCAGGGAGTGAGAGGTGATTTCATGCTCTAGTAAAGGTCATGAAAAACCAAACATACTACACAAGACACGCGTGACTGAAGCATGCAAAACTCATGCTAGGTTAGACTATTGCCAAATACACATTGGTTTTAATAAGAAATGCTTCCTGAATAGCAAATAAGCATATTATAATGATTTCTGAAGGATCATGGGACACTGAAGAGTAGTGTAATGATGCTCAAATTTCTGAATTATAATTTTTTCTTTTTATAATAATTGAAATATACAATAGTATATACAAAAAATAAAATTTTTAAATAGAACAATTTTCTTTTTGTTAACAACTGTAAATTTTCTTCTGGGATTATTCCTCATCGAATAACCAATGGTAGGCATGTTTGGCGTACAGTCCGGGGTGCAGGCGGATAGCCGGGCAGACCACGAGCCCTAGGGAATTAACCTGGTAAAGCTGGGAAAAGCTCGGGGCTTGGCCTGGTCACCGCGTGCCCCCTGGGAGGAGGGTGGGAAGGCTGACTTGCTTGGATGGCCTAATAATAATAATGCATTTTATTTAAAGGCGCCTTTCTGATCACCCAAGGACACCTTAAAGCAAACAACCAATAAAATAGTAACAGTAAAAATTACTCACTATAAATTCTTACACAATCCAACATGTTTAAAATTGAACTGGAAATTAGGTGCTGGGCGTCCGGCCAGAGGAGAGCTGGACCCAACTAAGCCTGGTTCTTCCAAGGTTTTTTTCCCCATTCTCATGGATGGGGTTTTGGTTCCTTGCCGCTGTCGCCTCTGGCTTGCTTAGTTGGGG
>JAUMHP010000080.1:5591209-5610735 GCA_032361065.1 Enteromius trimaculatus
GGAAGTCTGGGCGTCCCTGCTTAGACTGCTGCCCCCGCGACCCGGTCCCGGATAAGCGGAAGAAAATGGATGGATGGCTGTTGAGAGTATTTTGACCCATTTGTAGTGTCCCAGGTTTTATATATTTTTCATAATTATTTGTATTGTCTTTAAAATATGGTATAATGCTTCTGAAAGCATTTTTTTTTTTTTTTGCAGCTGTATTTTACTTTATATCACCTAACACTACTGAGCACAAGACGATTAATAAAACAATGATTTTAAATGTATTAATCTGACATTAGTGAACTTTAAGTGTGTTAAGAATCATGAAAGTGTACGTTCTTAAGAGGCCTTACATTTCTATTACACTTTGGAAAGTACAGTTTTTTTAAAAATATTCTTTTATAATTTTATAAATAGGTTACAAGTGCACATTCAATACCATTATGTACATTTCCTTTCCCACGAGGAGAAACATGAGTCATAATGTGAGGGATTCCTCTGACTGTATTAATCATTGTAGTTAGGATATCCCACACAAAAAGGAATCCTCACTATGGAACTATTGTTTCCAGGAATCATGGTATCATTATCTCAGACAAACAGTTTCTATTGTTTTGCATATGCAAACTGAAAATATTGTTTACTTAGACCGTAGACAAAAGCATATCGACAGAATATAAAACTGAATTAAAAAAAACAGTACCACATTACTCTGAAAGAAGAAGTTTCAGAGTCATAGTTTTTTTTTCTATTTATATCCAACCAGTGATTTCCTTTCAATATAAAAACATAATAAATATAGATATAAGAACATCATGATTTTCCATGTTGTGTAATCAATGCATTAGAACTTATAAATTAAGTAGTTTAATTTATTATCATTATTTATTCAAAATAAGTAATGAGTTTAATTACTAAAAAAGTATGAACGTATACATCGGAACTATTTGTCATTCAATTATTGTATTAGACAGATTTTGCCAATTAATATCACCTCTGAGAAAACTGAGACAGAGATGAAAAAGAGACTTTTACACATTACAATGAGAATGTGGGTGCTTAATTGTCCTAATGCCACAATTAATATAGTATAGCAGTATGAATTAAACAAAAGGGTCTGAAAGGCTTGAAAAAAGAGCCAAGAAATGAGCAAAACAAACCATGAATAACATAACTCCGTTCAGATGATGGATCTGTCTGCGCTGACAACACATAAGTGACTTGTTAAATAAGATACTGCAGACTGCAGAAAGAGCTCTAATAATGGAACACAACCATTAGTTGTTTTTTTTTACTACATACACACTGACTCAGCCATGTCTACCACACTTTTCCACTCATTTCTAAGTAAGTGTGTTTTTCTAATTTCTCCTTTCTCATATATTTAAATGTGTGTTTCCCATTCACAACAGAGATAAAACGGCCCCTTCCCTCACCTGAACATCCAGAGGTCACTGTATCCATTCGGAAAAAACTGAACAGGCCATGCAAATTTGTAATGTAGGAAAGAGGTTGGCGGAATTACGGTGAAATCCTCAGCGCATCCTGATCAAGGTATAAATATCAGTCTGAAGCACAATACAGCAATATTCCTACTTGACCTTCCAAGACAGAAGCTGTGACACTGAACGAGTGAAGGATGAACGTCTCTGCTCTGTTGGTGAGTAAATCTAATCTAGTAAGTTTCTGTGTAAAATACGACAGAGCGACTGTTATATATGTGGCGTGTGAGGTATGAGGCTCCTCTAACTGGTACTATTTGAAACAGGTTTTTGCTTCTGCTGTCGTGTCCGTTTACGGCTACCACGGTCTGCCCTGCTCTGACTGCAATCAACCGTGTAGTGTTGATCGCTTGACAAACGTCACCAATCAATTACGCAAACACATGTACTTCTCAGATTGCAGAGAGAACAGCCACATTTCACACACAGCCAATCCTACTTGGAATTGCACGTAAGTAGGCTATTATTTCAATTTATATTTCGTTTGCGTATTAATAGTAAATGGGAGGTTGTTGGGTGTAATAGTTCATTGTCTGTGTTCTTAGCGATGCATTTTTCACTGAGTAGCCACAGTAACTGGGGGGTTGGGGGTATGTATTTAGAACTTTGAATTCTGTAGTCGCCAAAGTACACAAGACTACATTTGCCATTATTTATTTGCCAGTAGGATTGAAGTGCTGTTTTAGGCCGAGACTCACAACCTGTTTTCCCCCAACAGCCCAACTGAGGATATGGACAGGCTTCAGACGGTCTTTAACGCCACGTGTGACAAGTGCCACAATCCAGAATTATTCAAGGAAGTGCCGATTTTGCAAAAAATCTACATGTTATTCAGGCAGAGCTGCCCAAGCACTTACAATCACGCATTCTACATATTAACTGTAAAACTTGTCACGATTTCATTAGGCTGTACATGTAAAAACCAAACTCAACTGTCTGCTAATTTTAGGTAAGGGTCTTAATATGAGCTTCTCTGAACTGCGATGCTGTAGAATTTCGGGAGTTTAATGTAATGCATGAGTTTAAGAACAATTTGTGCAACGTTTTTTAAAAGCCAAATCAATCTTTTGTAGTGATTGATTGGGTTTTATTTAATATACATGTTATACATAGTTGAAAAATGACAATGTTATTATTGTTTTGCTTATTTATTCTTCTTATAGAGGTGAATAAAACTTCTTCAAATAAACCGAACTGATTTTTATTTTGTGCGTGTATGATAAATATAAAACTGCAATTGCAGTAGCTCATTCAAATGACCCCAGTGTCACATTATAGTCATAGGTTTTATTCGTCTGATCAGACTCATCAAGCTTGACACATAATATGAGGGATTCCCTCTGTGTCCAGAGTAAAGCTGATCCTCTTTGTGTATTAATCATTGCGGTAAGGCTATCCCACAGAAAAGGAAATCCAGGGAAAGTTTTTTTCAGGAATGATGTCACGGTTCAATATCTCAGCACCTATTGTTTTGCATAAGCAAATTTATAATGTTTATTTAGACTAAAACAACTAAGAAAAGAAAACACTGTACACTATTACTCCAACTTGTTTCAGATTACAGTGTCAACTCTCAAAAAATCCAAAATCCTTTTTAAACCATAATATTTTGGGTTTGTAAATGTGGAAATAAAAGATGAATGATGATAAAAAGATGATAGTTCTTTAATTTCTTTAGAACTAATAATAACAGAAATAAAAGTTTTTCGGTTTTCAATGATTTTTGAAAATATATTTGTAAAAGTGCAAGATAATTCAACAGTTTTGACAGTTAACACATAAATAAAAGTCTTCATACATCAAATATATGTCACCTGAAAACAAACAAACAAACACACACACACACACACACACACACAGAATGCATAGCAAGAGAATACATGAAAGGACAGCTGTACTTAAAGGACATCAGGTAAAAATTAGTTATATTTCCTTTCCTCTATCTTTAGGATAGATGCTAATATGATTTTAGCATCTCTACAATACAGCGGTGTCCCTTTTCTGCTGCTGGCGTCCTTCCCAGCCATCCTATCATAATTCATAAATGGGATATTAGCTAAATCTGCTCAACTCCATGGAAGAGATCAGAGGAATTTTATTTTATGATATCCACTTCCTATTCTCTTGAGAATTTGCTCTCCTTCACCTCTGACCTTTAAAATAAACCACATTGTAACTGTAGGTGAAAACACAACTGAAATGTCATATTAGAAAAATATTCAGTATGACCTTTTGGCTAAACAATGCTCAAATAATAATAATAATAATAAAAAACAAAAAAACAACCAAAAAGATATAATACCCTGTCAATGCATGTGATTTGGAGTGTAATACTGGAGGCTACAAAAAAAGAAAGAAAAAGAAATCACAGTGAAAATAAACTAAATTAAACTGCTTTAAAGATCCTAGGCACTTTAATTCAATGCTTGTAAAATGAGTTTTACATCCATTAGATCTGCTATTTTAGTTTGTTCAGGGGCTCTTGCTGACAAAAATGGAGTGCACTTACAAACATAAAACTAATAAAGCCTTGGAAAAATGTCCAATTTATGTGTGATGTACAAATGACTCCTGAGAACATGAGTGGGATGCTGCTTTTTAAGACTTTGTAGCAAAATCCACTTCCTAACAGCTTTCCTATTCATATGTGATTGCAAACCGCTTCCACGAGAGGGCAGCTCTAGCACACTCGCTGCATAAGTAGTGCTTTCATAGCACAACATCTGATTAAACACAGTATATTACTGGAATACAATGTCTTATTTCAGGATTACTATCGTAAAAATATGACAGACATTTGTTGACGACATTACCAGCATATCATGAAAGTAAATAGAAAGAATTGAAATACATCAGTCTATAAAGGACAAAGGAGCCATCCCCATGCTGGCTACTAACAGACAACACAATGTTTTCACACAGCACTAACGGAGAGAGTCTACACTGAAACAGAAATCAGGCAGACATAGATTAATTGAGTTGGAAATGGCATGTTTTGTGAGTAAATGGGACAAGAGAATCTAATATTTTGCATAGATTGTGAGTGCTGGAAGAAGCTTTCAAATAAATCGTAATACAAACAGAGCATGACCATGCTACTAGTTGAGATATTGAGACAAACAAACACAAACATTTATGGTAATGAATAAATGAACAGGGAAATTAACATATGTGCTTACCAAGGCTGCATGTAATTGATTAAATATAGAGTTTGTTTCTGTGATCTCATCATTACTCCAGTTTTTGGTGTCACATGACCCTTCGGAAATCAATTTGCTCAACAAACATTTCTTATCATCACTGTTACATTATTATTATCATTATTACTTTTGTGTGAAAACTGTTGTATTTTATTCAGAATTCTAAGAAAATGCTCAAAAGAGTGGCATTTATTTGAAATAGTGAAGGCGTTAATAATTTTACCACTCTTAACCAATGATTTTTTTTGCCATTTTTAAACAAACTTAATGCAACCTTGTTGAATAAAAGTAGCAAAAAAACTAAAACTTTTGCATGGAAGTGTGTACATACATTAATACCATTATAAGAATAGCTCACTTAAAATAAAAATAAAAATGTAATCTTTTATGCATTTTTACATCATGACTGTCTTCTTTGAAATTTAAAAAGGGAATTGTTTTTTATTTTTTATTTCTATAAAAAAAAAAAAAAAAGCAAGATTACCAGCACCAAAAATGTGCTTTTCTTGAAATCAGCTCTAATATAGAGCATTCTTCACAGTAAAATCAAGCCCTATGAACCATAATCAACATAAAAGGTGTAAATACTAAGGTAGATTTTGTCAGGTCACTCAATAACACTTTGTAAAGTGTGTGCATATATATTCAAGAAATCTGTGCGAATGACTATATTATTATTGCATAACGTGTACATCTATAGTCTTTTTTTTGTTTGTGCTAAAGTGCTTTAGTGTTACAGTGAATGGTAGGTTGTTCTATACAAAAGGAGAAGTCTAAATTAAATAAAAGCTGTTTTTGGTAAATAGATACGGAATGTTAAAAACATGCATGCACACAAGTGAAGTAGCAGGAGTTCAACTCTTCCCTTGTCGTTTGAGTGTTAAAACCGTCTGCTTTCAATAAAAGAATCTCCACGCTGTTTTCCTCCGCAGCATTCCCATGGTGGTCACAAAAACAGACAGTCATGAGAAGAAAAGCCGCTGGCCAGATGGCTATATAAAGCATCGTTTGGAACGTCAGAGCTTCGTGTTGATGTGTATTCGCTCTGATACCTCAAACTGCAATGGAGGAAATGCAGAGTCCCACGCTTTCCACTGCTTCACGCATCTCATCTGCATATTCACCACGGCCTAGAGCCCACCGCTCCACCCACGTCAGGTCTGCTGAACCAGTCTGCGGTAGTGGGGCATGACTTTACTCTCCGGTAGGTAAAGTGCCATTTCCAGAGCCACCAAGATAGTGAATTCGAACGCGATCAGCTCTCTGCGGCTAATCCGGAGCCTCTCCTCCAGTTTCTTTGGGCAGAAAAAAAACTGATTGATATAGATAAGAGATAGATAGTACGGCTGCCACTGACGACTATTTTCATTTCGATTAATTTATCGACTAATTTATCGATTAATCTAAACGATTAATTTCTCCCTCCAGCCAAAACATAAACAATTAAGAAATTTTTAATTGAACTTGCAACTTTGCAACGTTCAGTTGTGTACCATTAAAAAGTATAAATGCAAACTAAAATACATAACGTATTATATACAACAGAATTAATGTATATTACATATTACAACAAAGGCCTGCAGGGGGCGCCAGCGGCCTGGCGATTGTTTTATATTTCACTGCACAATCTAATACTCGTTTAATACTGACCAAGCATCATTTAATTCATGTCCACTTCGGTTTTAATATTTGTCCATTTCTATGCAACAGATATTTTATAGCTGAAAAAAAAAAAATAGTTTTAGTCTGTAAAATATGCCACTTTCGGTATTTTAGCGGTTAGTAGATGTAGATAGACAGATAAATAGATAGAGATATGTTTTTGCGAATGAAATCAGCATATTGGAATGTTGAGTAACCATGCTGAAAAATTCAGCTTTGTATGACGAGAATAAATTACATTTAAAAATACATTCAAATACAAAAGAGTTATTGTAAATGGTAAAAATGTTTTACAGTATTACGGTTTTTACTTTATTTTTTATTCAATAAAGGCAGCCTTGTTGCGCATAAGACGCTAATCTTTCACCATCTCCAAGCTTTTTGAAATGTAGTGTATGTGTGTTGTAGAGAATCACTCACGTCGATCAGTTGCTTGACTTCTTGTTTCTTCAGGTCGCTGCTTATCTTGGCGGCGAGTAGGAGGCATGCGGCCGCCACCATCTTCCTGTTCTGCTTGTTGAGACGCCCCTGTAGGACCAACTTCTCAAAGTACACAAATGCCATGGCTATGGTGACCGGCTGCAAGGAAGACTCCTCTCCTACTGAACGGATTTCTCTCTTCAAACTGATGAAGAGAGGGAATGACAAAGATGTTGGTAGACATAAAGACAACAAATGGCAAAAGAAGAACATATTCATCCACAAACGCAACTTTTAAATTGATCGTTCACCCTAAAATTCGATCATTAATTACTCACCCTCATGTCGTTCTAAACCTGTGAGGCTTTCATTTATATTAGATATCGCTTTTCTTTGCGTACAAATAGTGCTCTCATAGCTTCCTAAAATAACAGCTGATGTCATATGGATTATAACAATGTCCTTACTACCTTTTTAATATTGAACGTTGTAGTACACTTACTCTCTACGGACTCTACAGTCAAAATATCTTCATTTGTGCTCTGAAGATGAACAAAGGTCTTACAGGTTTGGAAAGACATGAGGTTTTGGGTGAACTACGCCTTTAAAATGTAACAGCAAAAAATTGGTTTAATCTGGTTACTGCATACGTAAAAAATAATACCATATCCTGATGAACACAGGAATATTTCTGTGCATATAAACAGATCAAAGTCAAATTTTATTTATTTAGCACTTTAAACAACAAGAACGTTGACCGGAACGTTTCTCAAACGGAGCAAAAAAAATATTTTACACACAGGGAAAAAAAAACTAAACCAGGAATTATTCAATTCAATCATAACAAATTGAGTAAAATTATAAAATATAATAAACAGCAAATAGTCAAACATATTATATCAATAAACGGCGACACCTAACATAAAAGATATGTAAGATAACCCAGATAAAGAATAAGTTTGAGAAAAGAGGTACGTTTTAATTGGAGCATAAACTGAAAAAGACCAGTCTCCTTTGGTTTTCAATCTGGATTTTGGAACATTTAAAAACAGTTGGGCTCAAGATCTGAGTGATTTCTGAGGAGAATAATAACTTAGAAGTTCCGATATATAATCAGGGGCAAGTCCTTGTAGACATTTAAGGACATAAGGTAAAACTTAAAACATAAAATCAATTCTTTGTTTCACAGGAAGCCAGTGGAGAGAGGCCTGTATATTCTGTCCCAGCCAAGAAACGAACTGCAGCATCTAATCGTGAAAGTGATGACCGAAGTACTGAAGTAAACATTTAAAAGGTTTGAGTACCTTCTGATTTTGCTCAGTGTGAGTTTGATGTGGGGGAATTTTTCCTTGAAGGTCTCATTCATGTCCTTCTTCAGATCTGACGGTTTGACGTACTCTATTACTGTTGTCTATTAGAGAGAGAAAGAGAGTTCCAGTAAATACCGAGAATTTTATTATCCAGTGGTCATGTCAGCTTGGTGCGTTTTGTTGATCCGTGTCTGTTAGTGGTGCAACGGATCACAAAAAACACGGTTCAGACCATATTACAGATTTTGAGTCACGGATCAGATCATATCAGCAAAAAGGATTTTTAGCAGACATTAGAAACACTGTCAATGTCAGATATTTATAGAATATACATGTGTGCATACCAATTTTTCATGACTGTATGGATCTTTTTGAATGTGATGGCTTACACAATGAAAAGGAAAATGTGAAGAGTTTGACAGTTAAAGTGAGAACTGACTCTGAGTTTTGACCAATAAGCCATATGCAATAAGTTGTAGTGCAAAGTGAACAAGAGGCTAATTGTTCAGAAATCTGAATTTATTGTTTTGAAAAATAAATAAATAAATAAATGAATAAATTTGAGAATTGAGCCAAAGCAATTGAGAAAAACTGTAATACAGATTAATATTTGTATTTCCAGGCTTTATAACTTAAATGCACGGAACTAATACTGACACAGATCCGGTTTGTTTTCCTGTCAGCTGTATACATTAACTTAAGACATGGACATAACCTACTGTGTTTACCAGAACACTTGCCAAAATGGGATTATTTTTTTTTTAACATAACTGTGTGTGTACGTATCTATATGGATGGGCATCATCTATGATTCTTAGCACCCCTACTGTCCGTAGGTCAGACCACCCTGGGCCAGCTCAGAGGTTTAATAACACAGATAGCCATTCATCCATACAGATGCGTCTCATGGATAAATACACAAGCAACCAGGCCTAACTGGGCTGCATTAAACATTCCAAAACACACATCTGTGAATACATACATGGCTGAGCAGCTGTGTTACATGGTATGATTCAAAGACAATCAAATAGTCCGGTCATATATATATTGATTATTAGGTCCCACTTTATATTAAGTGTCCCTAATACCTGTGTAGTTACATAGTAACTAGATGTGTATGTAGTATGTAACCACAGTACACATTGCAACATAGTATCTACAGCTGTAATATTTCTGTAACTACACACATGTAACAAGAATGGTGTGTGTAAGTACAAATGTGTAACAGGACATTGGTAACAACTCTTTTTTCACTTCACTAAGTAGTCATGTAACAGGAATTACACAGCTCCATTTTAACATAACAGCAGTATGTATAAGAGTAACTGGAACAGGGGGTGATCAGGGGGTGTAGATGGGTAGGTTTAGGGGTATGTAAAGTGGGTGGAGTTGGTGCACCTCTGTAATACCAGTGTATATACATGGTAACTCCTCAGGAACTGCCCACTTAATATTAAGTGTAGCATTCTGGACACCAACCACAAAAGCCTAATTTACCGCCCGCTGCTGTGTAACATCAGAGTAATTACATGCTGAATCCATAGCAATTGTTCATTTAATATAAAGTCTAACACTTTATTTACCAAAAAGTGTTGTTAGTCCTGTTACACATTTGTACTTTCATTACCAAAAAGTGTTGTTACAAATGTCCTGTTACACATATCCGATAATAATCTCTCTCACCATGTATGAGGCAAAGATGAGCACTCTTTTGTGTTTTCCACATGGCCACCGTGGGTCGCTGAGCACATTAGGGTCATAGTCAATGTCTTCAAGGCCTGAAAAAACAACAAAACACACACACACACACACACACACACAGAGAGCATGACCGTCAAATGAGCCAATCAAACCATAGATAACACAACTTAACGTGGCCTGTTTAAGCGTGTTTTTGAGATTGTGACAGCATCTTCCAGCACTGACTAGTGTCTGTTACATGTCATGGTGAGTAAATACAAGAATGTTTATTTTTGGATGAACATTTACTTTAAGATGATACAAATAAAAATGGCAATTAGTACTTAGTGCGTGCAATCAGCGACACACTCGGTTGACACAAGTGTTGGTAATACAGGCTTGCTAAATAAGGTACAAGAATACAGAGAGCTGAGTTGATGACTCACACACTCACTAAGTATTAGAATACAGGAATAGCAGCATTAGTAATTATGACACACACACACATCTGTGCCTGAAATACTGTGATAATAACCATGTCTACCAAGTTGATTGAAATGTCCCTACCCACTCTGTGAATAATGCAGCATTAAAACCTTTATTAAGCTCCCATCAGCTACTACACAATTTTTGAATGAGTGTGTGTTTGCTTTCTGAGTGTATGTGTTGCATGCTTGTGTGATTTAATTTCACCATGACAAGAATGAAAGAGAATTTCAGCGTGTCCACAGTCCAGAATTAGGTGCTACAACACACACACACACTTAAAGCTTTACAAAGTCAAAAAAGGTCAGAAGCAAAAGAATCGGTCAAAGAAAAGAGTTACAGATGTTCCGGAAAAAACAAGGTAATGTGTATATCTTCACTATTAAAAAGTAAAAACATTGGTCAAACTAATACCAAATAAGACCAATAAAGTGTGTGTGTATAAAGTAGGTCTAGGGTTAGTCTTTTAGTTTATTTGAGGATAATATACGCCTATAGGAGGTCCTTACAAGTTTATGTGTGCTAGTGTGTGTGTGTGTGTTTGTGTGTGTGAGACATACCCAGGTCCAGGCCGACGGTGCTGTTAAGGCGAGAGGGAGGATAACTGCAAGGGATGCTGTTTCTGGAATTGGGAACGGGTAGAGCGAGATCCACTGCAGGCCTGTGGCGGTCCAGAGCATTAGTTGGGTACAGGAACTGAGCGTACGACACCGTCTGCACAACAAATAATATCATAACAAGCCGTCTGTCTGAGACATCCTGACAGCCCCTTTAACCTTCTGGGTGAATCAAATGATATAAAGCTGTCATTCCTGAGCACAATGCCTGGTTACATTTCCTGACTGACTGATTGACAGGTGCACTGATAGAATGACACGCTCTTACCCTGCCGTACAAGCCCAGCTCCACTCCCTCCAGCCCAGGAAGCATCTCTAGGGTGGTGGATATTCCTCCAGATGAGTGCCTCCGCCGCTGGGCATCCAGACGAGGGTCACTGACACAAAGACAGATGCGTGCTTTTATTGATTAAATCAAAAAAATGTAGAACATGGATGCCCAAACTTATTTGTCAGCTGATCCCCTTTGACCTGAAATTGTATTTGAAGCATACCCTGAGATTTCAGGTTAATATTTTAATAATTTAAAGGGACAGTGCAATGAAAATGTTTTATTCTGTCATCATTTACTCCCCTACAAGTCGTCCCAAACCCATAAGGCTTTGGTTAATTGTGTAACAATTTGAGATATTTTAAATAAAGCCTGAGAGCTTTCTGTCCCTCTATTGAAACACCAGGTAATCACAACTTAGAAGAGCCAAAAAGATTTAAAAGTAAAAACCCTTGAGATGAGCCTACCCACCCAGACAAAGACATGTTAGCTCATTGAATTGAATATTGCTTGGTTGAAAGATCAGCAGACAGAAAACACAGAGCTAATTCAACACTCAATTATTAACACACACAAGCCTAACTCACCTAATACAGACAGCTTCAAATTCAACTTGTCCCAATCTTTATTTTTTTCATTCCAGAAGTAGCCGAGTGTGTTGTTTGCAGAGCTGCTCTTTAAGCACTCTCTGAACACATATATATATACACACAGTATTCTCTCCCTCTAGCATCCCTTATCTACAGACTTAGACTGCTTGCATAATACGTCTGTTTAATTTCTCTTTAAAAAAAAAGTGGCTTCCCATGGTCCAATTCTTTATTTCAGCATTCTATGAAAACATAATGAAAGAGGGTGGGAAAGGAGAGGAGGTTTTTGGCCGTGTCATGCCAGGCCCATTTCATGGATGTGGGAAAAATTCCTTCCTGTCCCATTTGCCCCGAATCTCACCCTAGATATGAATCCCCTGAGGAGAGCAGAGGAACCAAACAGACCTTACATTCAGCTCAACATATTTTCTTGTGCGCATTTGTCTATTTGAGATTTAGGAAAACATGTAAAAAAGCTAGGAATGTAAATCTCAAGTCTATTTCTGATTTCTCCAACCTGAATGATCCGTCGATTACTGATTTGTATAGTATTACTTGATCCCAGTTGCCTCTAGGTGAATAACTGTTTATAATATTAAAAAGTATGCAAATATACTAATGAAAAACTTAAAGGGCTAGTTCATACAAGAACAAAAGTTCTGTCATCAATCTTTAAATGGGCAGATTTTCATGTTTGTTTCATGCATACCTGATGTGGAAGCTCTCTCCATAAGGCAGCACAGAGAAGGCGGCACACAAAGACCTTTTGGCGCAGATAAGCACAATCCTGCAGTGAACACAAACTAGTTAACATTACACACTTTTTCTCCAAACACACACACACATATACTATACACACACACACACACACACACACACACACACACACACACAGTCCAGATCAACACACATAAATGAGCACAATCTCTCAGTACATTCACATCAAGAAAAAACACAACACCTGTGACACCAGAGTGGTCAAACCAGGCAGCTTTTAAAATATACTCCTTCCTCATCAACACCCACGCACACACAGCTAAAACACCTGCGCTGCATAAAACATCAGCCCCAGTGTACAAATCTCTCTCACATCTTCACACAAACACACAGGAAGTGGGGTGCATGTGTCAGCTATTGGTATGCGACTGCCTTTTTACCATAGAAATGTCAAAGTGTGGTAAAACGGCAGTTAACATGAAACTGAGGGTCTGCCGCAGCAACCTCCTTCTTCGCCAGAAGTCACATGACAGTGGAGAAATTTCTCCAGAAAACAGTGGGCATGAGTCAGTGCAATTAATTGAACAATCTACGGATTTTTGGCATGGATTTGCATTTCAGATATCAATTTTGGAATTAATAGATTTTAAAATCAGTTTTCATTCAGAAAATGAAGTGTCTCCATTGAGAAAACCACCACCCAACGGAGGATTCAGCCTTATAATAGAATTCACGTTTATTTGTATCTTTGCAAATTAGCTTCACAAAAAATTAAGTAGTAGTTTATCAATTGATACCATGACAGGTTTGATTGAAAAATGCTATATAAAACTATATTGAACCCTACAGTCTTACTGGATATTAAGGTGAGTTCTGTTGTTTACTACAGAGAACAGTATTAGCCAACATTATGTTCTCCTTTATTATGTTGAGTATCTGCATTTATCCCACAGATGAGGCCACTGAACACCAGGCTTATCTGGATCTGTGATCATCCAGTGGAAAATATCTTATCGGTTTTATTCGCTTGCCCCCAATCCTGTCTGTGACCCTGTGAACGTGAGTAGGTACGTGCGTATTTGTGTGTGAAAACCCAAAGCCTGGGAACACAAGTGGAAAATATGGACCGCTGTCTATTTGGGGCAGTTTATAATGGGATTTCAGTAAACATAGCTGACGTTCCTCAGAGGGAGCGAAGCAAGATCTCATGGAGAACAGACACTTCCTTAAAGCGACCATGCCAAAACTATAATATCCAATTATAAAGTTATGTAAAGTCAGATAACTGAAAAGACAGTTTTGTAACTTCAGGGTTCATGTCCTATTTTGGGGTTCAATGTAGTTGGCATTCTTCAGTAAGACATGAACGAAGTTTCAAAAACAATTTGCATCAAAATGCTGAAACAGTTAAGATCAGATCAAAATTACACTTTCGATTAAACCTGTATTATAAGGGTATCCTTAATAAATTATAATGGCTGTATAATGAATTATAAAATATGATAACATCTCATGAATAATCATAAAAACTATTGTACTACATTATAACATTTCTGTATTTGTGATTAGAACTTTTAAAATCATGATTAATCATTACACACAATGAACACCATATCTACTTCATTTATAAGGGACTGCATCATATCTTGAGATTGTTTAATTAAGATCTGCACAGTACCTTATAACATTTGTCAGCTTTAAGTAAAGTAACGCAAGTAAAATGGCAAGATATGAGACTTCTTATGCATTAAACTATGCATTATGTACTATATATAATCCTTTGTAATTATGCTCATTGTGTGTTATAAATTATCATACTCTTAAAAAGCTATAACTGCAAATAAGTAAATATTATAACACATTAAAACTGTTCTTATGAATATTCATGACACGATGTACAGTATTACAAAGTTATAATATATTATAATGCCTTAGTTAGCTCCATATATATGGACACTGACACAATTTTCATAACGGTGGCTCTGTATGCCGCTAGAATAGAATTAAAAAAGAAACAAATCGAGAGGAAATTGTGCATAAGTGCAGACTTTTAGGTTTTAATTAAATGGGTTAAACAAAAATAGATCAACTCAACCCCCTGTTTGTAGGGTCAAAAACTGGACCGTAAAATCAGCATCATAAATAATATTAGTTTTTTGTAATATTCTGCTGTATATTGCTGTGTGATTTGGGTCATTGCCCATTTGTACTATGAAGCTCTACGTAATCATCTTTGCTCCGTTTGACTGAATTTGTGCAGGCCCAAATGTCCCTATACACTGCTTCCATCACATCATCAAAAAACACCTGTAACCCCGAGCCACTGGAAGCCATGCATGCTCATGCCCTCACAGATCGTGTTGTATGCTGTGGATCATGAATTGCTCCAAGCCTTCTTCATACTGTACTTTTCTTCTTGCTGTCATTCTGGTACAGATTGACCTTAATTTCATCTGTCCAAAGAACACTTTTCCAGAAGCGGTCTGGTTTTTTAAATGTTTTGTGTGGGTTGCAAAGTCTAATCTAGCTTTGTAATCTGGCTAAGGGGGGAGGTACATAAAGTGCTGTAATTCCTTAACCTTTTCTCCAAAAAGCTCAGAGTGTGCACTTTAAGCCCATACTCATTATATAACTGTAATTTTAATAGTCCATGTTTTGCTAAGAAATTGTGCTTCTCTTCTATTGGAAACGTACTATTTTACTTAATATACATTCCTACAAGATTACTTCATGAGAAAAAAAAGTTCAAAACAGCATTTATTTAAAAAAGAAATCTGTTGTAACATTTGTCTTTCCGCTTTAACGCATCATTGTGAAATAAAAGTATTTATTTTGTTGATTACATCAATGACCCCAAACGTCATATAAACTGGAATAATTGCATATACTTTTGCTGTTATACTTTTTCATTGCACATTAAACTGATTTACTACACAAAATAAAAGAAGCGTAACATTTTGAAAATATGGCCCCTTTAACAAATTAGCTATGATAATAGGAAATGGGTCTTATCCAGTTGTTTATAAACTGTTAGAGATATGATATTATCACATGAAACATACAAGAGCACTGCATTAAGTAACTATAACAGATCATTGCCAAACTAAGAAGCGAATGATGACGAAAGCCAGATTGTTTGTTTTGAAGCACAGAGAGGGGAAAACAGGACTATGGGAAAATACAGACTGACACACACACATACAGACACAGACAGACGCACAGGGCTGTTATCACTGGTATTTACATCCCTAAAACCCACACACACACACACGGAGAAATGAATAAACACACCTGCTGCCCCTGGTGTCATACTGCCTCATGTTCTTAATAAAGTGGACTTTCTTCACGGAGCGTGGACGAGGAGAGCCAGATGCGTTCCGGCTCCTAAGGACAAATAGAGATGGACAGAACATGGGTAAAACATGAAGTGAAATCCTTTAGTCTTTCGTAGTTTCACCTCACCATTCTTACATAAACCTTCGTCTGAAAATTAAGACGCAACCTTTATACTGCATGCTGCTGTGACTCAGAGCAGCTACATCAAAAACGATTAAAAACAGGCCAAAATGCCCACAAGTATTTAACCCAAACTCAACAACTTCGACGGAAAGAATCAAAACAAACACTAAACTCAGCACACACAGGTTTTATGCTGCTTGAAACCGCTCTGAACCAAATGAAATTCCTTTAATTAGTTCTATATAAAGTCATCTATTATTATACACCGTGTTTAAACACTGCGGTGTTTAAATGCTGTTTAAATGGGAGTGTGTGAGTCAACTGACTGACTGTTTCCCCTCCTCAAGGGAATGTGTCGTTATGGCTAATGAATCTGGCCATGACCTGTTCTGCATGGCACTGTCATTACGACTCTTCGCTCATCGACATGAAACTACCCTCACAATTTACGAAGATGGGACTAGAGCAGGATCAAGTTATTACGTTTCGATAAAAGACAGACAGTTTCCTTTGAATTAATGTACATTGATGAATCACTCACAATAGAACGAATCATTCAGTGTGGGAAAGAGAAGGGAGATTAGAAGGCAATCGCCACTGACAATATGGTCAATATGGATTTAAAATTGACTTCAAAATTACTGTACAAAATGATATAATATAAACTAATTTATATGCTAAATTATCTAAGAAATTCTATTATAAGGCAAGATATTAAGATATTAAACACTAACATCATGATTTTTAACATCATGCGTAGGTACGTTACTTTCCAAAAAGTTTATAAATAAATGAAATGAAATGAAAATAACAATCAATCAATCAATCAATCAATCAATCAATCAATCAATCAATCAATCAATCAATCAATCAATCAATCTATTCAAATAAACCTGTCTAGTATAATTCTTAATAAACGATTTGTATGACAGGAGCGTTTTTAATGAATGAGGCTTCATGAAACAGCAAATGTTCATCAGTAACACAGAGGGAACTAAGTGGTCTACAAATTTGATTTATAAAAAAGATCAACACTTTGATTGGCTTTATAAAGTCCCCCGCAGTAATGTATGCTCTTGATTGTGGATGTGAGCCCAATGCAATAGGACAGCTAGCCGTTTAATATTTAATGAACGAGATGGCTGCAGACACTGCATAAATTAAAGTCTTTAATCATCTGGACCATTGATGACATGGTCAACATGGAAAATGAGATTTCTGAGTCCCCTGATAGTTTAGATTAGCCACACACCTCAAGTGATCTCGCATTTGCTACACATTGCAGACTGAGGAGATGGGGTACGCCAAACAAAACAACAAGAAAATAGCCAATACAACAAAGCAGACTTTTGTGGAAACCTCAACCGCCAAATACACAAAGCCAAGGCTCAAAACAGCTAAATAAGATCCATCTTCCAGACAGAAAGGTTAACTTAATAGAAAATTCAGGCCATTAGCTTTGGATTACATCATTGCTATAGCGAGCAATAAATGGTATGGGTGCCGGTAACCCGATCCTGGAAGGGCAGCCTGGTATACTTTGCTGAACGTGAGGTTTATTCCTTGTAGCATTTGGGTTGTGACACATACTGTGATTTCGAACAAGAGCCCTCACCTACAAGCAATTCCTTTTCCCCCTCTCAGCCTCAATGTTCACCTCTGTGTTTATTGGTCCGTTAAATAATTCATCACCACAGCTCTTAGAACGTGTGGGAGTGTATCTGCGCGTGGGGCATATTGCACTTGATCGGAATCACGAATCCCCGAGGACACAGTCTTGTTTGGAATTTCAAGGGGACGTTCATTAGACCAAAACAAGACATTTCCCGCCAACTCAAGTCCTGCATACAAAGTGTGGGTTAAGCGTGATGAAGTCAAGAAGAACAATCCCTATAGCCGAGGGCTTGGGTTTAGTACACTACGTGTGCCAAGAATAATCTGCAGGGGTCTGAGGCTCAATGAATGAATTTTATGATTCAGCCAGGGTACCTGAGCCGAGACCGTGCGGATCAAGTGTCAATCACTTCTCGGCAGATCCAGCTTGCTCAAGGCTATTAGCACAAAAACTCCCTCATTTGAGATTTGGGTTGAATTTCCTACTGAAGAAAATCAAAACCGCCAGATACATCAAAGAACTGAGATGATTGTTTACTAAACACTTTTATTTAATATGTTTTTTATAAATGAAATTTGATCTAGATAAAATTTGGCTAGATCAAATTTGAATGGACATCATTGTTGGTTACCAGCATCATTCAAAATACCTTTAATGTTCTTCAGGTTTAAGCTTGGTCCTAGCTGGTACTGTAAGCAGCTAGTTCCTACTCAGGACCAGCTTACACTGTTATCCCGAAAAATAAGCAAAATATAGGCTCGTTTAAGACTGCATGTCTTTTCCGAATTTCCTTTTTTGCGAGTAATGTGCTACACAAACAAGCTTATATAACAAGCGGATAGTAGCCTCACGTACAAATAGTGTTAGTTAGTTAGTTAGTTAGTTAGTTAGTTAGTTAGTAATGACAGTTTACATTAACAGCTTGTAAAAAAAATCTATGTGTGTATTGTTGTCAATACAGATTTCAAAAAGAGCAGTAAGTGCTGTCAATTTGGCAAAAAGGGATAGTTGTTAAAACATACTAGATTAAACTATGTTAAAAGGCACAATATGTAAGTTTTCACCACTAGAAGTCACATTTCAAACAATAACAGAGGCGAAGTACGCAATGACAGAGCGTGGAACGTTGGGAGATGTCATTTTCACAAATTATGTTCATGGATGAAAAGCTCATTTATATCTGTTTAATCACCTAAACACCAGTACATGAGTACAGTACACTTACACAATGAATAATGCATATTTGCTTACCCATCTATTAAAAAAACACTCGAGAGAGGAGTCTCTGTCCAGTCCAAGGTTTTTGTGAAGCTCTCTCCATTTTGGAAACACCACGCCGAGATCTGTTCTCATTTTATTTAGCTGACTGTTCCAATGTCTTCTTGCCTTAAAGTGCCCCTTTTATGCCTTTTCAAATATGATCTTTCATGCAGTGTGTCATGTAGCTGTATGTGAACATAAACTATCTGCAAAGTTGTGATGCCGAAAGTGCACGATAAATGAAGTTTTTGTCTATCAAAAAAAAAGAGTCAGCTCACATTCGCCTAAACGAGTCGTCAGCAATACAAATCTTTTTCTGTTACAGCCACACGTCACGAAGTAACATATTTGCATGATGTCCGCCCACGTTCTTTGTCGCGAACAACTTCCCCGCCCACAAACAGTACAATTTCCAAGTGGATTATATCTTGTCAAGAAGATTCTGTACCGTGCATTTTTTTTTTCCCAACACACGCTGTAGCGGTAGACCAATCATTAAGCACTGTGCCAATCAAAGCATTGAGGGCTCACGGAAAGGAGAGGTTTAGACAGACTGATTTTTCGAACTGATTCACATAGTCGTTTACAAATTTTTTAGAAATGGGGTAAAACGTCTCAGGGTTATGAATATAACCCCTGTTCCTTGAAGGAACGAGACACTGCGTCCAAAAACGCCTTTGGGAACGCCTCCAGCGTGACCAGGCTCTGAAACTGCTATGCAAACCGTCAAACGAAGTGCTGAGACGTCCCCC
>JAUMHP010000080.1:5624214-5644934 GCA_032361065.1 Enteromius trimaculatus
ATACGAACGACTCTCACGATTCATTACAGATATATATATATATATATATATATAGAGAGAGAGAGAGAGAGAGAGAGAGATTTTTTTCGCACCCATATACATACACATACATACATACACACACACACACACACACACACACACACACACATACATATATATTATATATATATATTCATATATATTCAATATTCAGTTATATATATAAATAAAGGTCCAAAGGTGCCAACAACAAAAATTAAAAGTAGTCAATGTTTTTCTTTTTGTGCTAAAACGTTACACACAAAAACAATGCAGTGTGTCAAACTTTTAAGCTGTCCAAAAAAACAAAAACTAATGGGAAATGGTAGGATTGTTTTTCCCACTTAAATGTATTCCTATCAAGATAATTCAATAAAAATTTTTTTTAAAATAGTAAACCATGCAGGCAGAGACAAAGTTTGTCTAATCAGAGAAATCCCTTGAGTCACATGACACAGCCAATCACACACAATGGAACTAATTGGACAGACACAATACAGCCAATCACAATCATCAAACCCTTCTCTTTTAACACCAGTGAGAAAAAAAGTACAGTGTAATGAAACATTCATAGTTCAGAAAGGTAGACATTGAAATAATACTTAGACAAGAGAATTTAAATAATTCGTTTTTCTTTTTCTTTTCGGACTTAATTATAAGTGGTGCTTGTTTGTGCAAAATTGCTGCTCTGGAAGGTAGCCAGGTATATATTTACTGGCAAAAAAGGTGACCCCTAAATATGATATTACAGGTTTTTAGATTTTTAGGTGTGATAGTTCAGCTCATTGGGATTTTTGCAAAAATAATGCAGTCACTTAGAAAATTAAAAGCACACCTCATGTACGTAACACAAATAGTGCAGGATGAGTTGCACACCAAAGCTTAAGGATTAGGGGTTTGTTCAAATTACTAAACCTGAGAAGTATATAAATATAAATGCAATGAAATATTGCTAGATGCTTTCACATGCATTATGCATGCAGCACCACAGCACTCTGTCTCAGGTAAATAGATTTTCAGGAATGTTTATTGATGTGTACACACACACACACACACACACACACACACTTACTTCAGCTGACAGCGTGACTGTCTCTTTCTCTCTCGTCCCGCACTGGTCAGCACTGTCAAAATTGCAGAGAAATAAATATTGAGACTCTGCCTCTCTCTTTACAAGAAGTCCAGTATCTGATTGACAGCTGTCCTGTCCCATGAGGCTTCAAATAACACTTTTATAAAGTTGTGCGCTCCAGAGAGATAAGCCTCTGCAATACCAGCTCTATTTTTGAAGGTTTATTTTTTGCATAAACTGGAAAATATAAACTATACATTTTCCATTTTCTTCAACAAAAGCGTAATCAGCAGCGGAACATAGAAGCGAATTTGTGAAAACATGAACGACTTTATAATTTTCCAGTGTTATTATAAACCTTATACACTTATCTAATGCTCTTTTACTTTAATTCCTGCTGAATAATTTTTGGATTTTTTCACCGTTCATCTCGCTCCCTGTATTCAGCGAAGACAGAAAAGACGCAAAACTCAGCACAACAAAGAGCTGGAGAGCGATAGAGACAGAGAAAAAGACACTACAGAGAAAAATCATGTCAAACTATATAAAGCTGAAATGACTCAATCTTCAAAATGATCGACTAGAACGAATCTTCATTTTTCTGTTGTCTTCTTCAGTTGTCACTTTCCTGGATGTTTCAGAGAACGGAACAAAGACCAACTTCGTGAAACAATCCCACTCAAGCCCACAATCTGTCCATCTCTGCCTTCTCTCACTCCGCTCGCCTGCCAATCAAACGCGCTGATCATTATCGCCATGGAGACAGAAGGCTTGGTGACATCATCAAACAAGCTTTCAGAACAGCAGGTTATCAGAAAGTGACTCACTGGCGGAAAGAGTTTACTTCACTTTTAAAGTTAACTTAGCACTCTCATGGAGTCAAGGTCAAGGGACGCTATGGTTTTTAAAATGGTATGATTCTCTCTCCTTATTAGTTTATCTAGTTCTCTCTCAGACAGAGCAAATCTTTCCAATTAGTGAGGCCAGTGGTCTGGAACAAAGAGACGCACAAAATGTCTTTACGGGATTAGCCACAGTGTTTTTCTCCCACCCTGGCTCTTCTCTCATTAAAATGCACTGGAAATACAGAATAGTACACATCGAAGATGTAGCCTACATAAATGAGAACATACCATAGACGTGTGCTATATATAATAGAATATTTAGGCTACACTTACACCTAACCCTGACTTACACCTACCATACTATTATGGTTGGTAACTACTGGTAACTATTCCTAACTAACACTCTAAATCGCAATAAGATGTTTTTTTAGGAGAGCATTTGAGGTTAGAGCTGTAAAGGCACAGCTCTATTAAGAAAAAGGGGGCGGGGAGCAGCAACTCATTTGCATTTAAAGAGATACTTTACGTTTTGCATTGTTTGTGGGGTATTTTGAGGTGAAACTTCACAAGAACATTCTGGGAAAATCTGAGATGCATTTTATATAAAAAGGACCATAATACAGTAGGTCTTCTGTAATTATGTTTATTGTGTGTGTCTGTGTGTGGTAGTTATATTTAAAATAATGCCTAAATAATATTACAATTATGTACACAATTATTAATGGCAATGTAAGCTGCATTTGAGACATGTATGTTATATAATCTTTAATTAAAAAATTATTTACACACATATATGGGTAGTTGGCAAAATTTAAATTGGACTGTGTCTTATGGTGTGACATACTGCGACAAAAGTGCAGAAAAAAAAAAAACTTTATTCTTAGAGTTACAAATGGCATGAGAGAGTGTTTTTTTTTTTTTTCATTTTTGCTGACACACCATAGGACACATAAAAATGTCAGCTACCCGCATACACATATTAAACATAGCTATACAAATTGTTAATTGTTAAATGTTTTTTTTTAACTAACATTTAATTCATTTTATTTATGAAGATAATCCCAAAATGTAAGCTTATTTTTTACTTCTCTTTAAGGACATATTGGGACAAAAATATATAAAATAGTAAATAAATATTAATAAATAATTATTAAAAACACAAACACACACCCTTCTCTCTCACACACAACATTTTTCAAAAAAAAAAAAAAAAAAAAAGTACTCTGGTTAAGTAAATGTTTAAATATATTATATTAATTATATTCATAACAATTAAAATATGTTAAATGTAAATGCTGAACAAATATGTGTAAAATTTTTAACTGCTAAATCTAAATGCAAGTCTAAAACTAAATAACTATTGAGCATGCAAATGTACTGTATGATGCCTCCAGGTAACATCAACCAGTGAACCAATATGCTGAAGTAGTGCTACAGGCAGCAGAAGAGGAATCCGGCAATAGATTCACTAGCAAAATGTCGACTCCAAGCTAAACATCTTCAGTGAGCTGTATGACGGCACACTGCAGCAGGAATTCACATCTGATTCTATACATTTCATTAGACCTGTTGTACAGTCAGTGCCTTACTTTCCCTGCTTAATGTATAACCAGAAATCCTTTACTCAACCTCAGTGTTGATTTAGACCCAAACACTTGAAACATTCTTCAAGATATCTATACAAAATATACTCAAGATATATTTTGTTTTCCACATGTGATGCTCATTTTGGATGAACTGCCGATGGAGCTCGACTTGATTAAACTCAGAACGCCCCTAAGTTGTAAAATTTAATAATATTAAAATCCAGATCCAACCAATTTGAATATACCATGTAATCTTATAGTGAGAAGACTATAATGCACTCTCAAAGCCATCAGAGCCTAGAAAACTACCCAAACAGCATTTGTGGTCTTGATCAGACTCAACTGGTTTGGCTTTTCTCTGTGGGATTGGGCAAACTTGGTTTAGCACTCAAGCACAGACATATGAACTGCCAAAGTCCCCTCTCTCTGTCTTCATTTGTCTCTCCGTGTCTTGCTCTCTCTCCCTCTTATTCCTTCTGTTTGCCACTTGATGTCATCCGCTACCCTGACCTCTGCTGTTTCCATGGAGATGTGAGAGTGGTGCCATACTCACTCTTTTAATAATTAACATGTCTGGAGAACGGAGCTGTTCCAGAGGAGCTGTTCAGGTATATTGCTGTGTTTCGAACATACCGCAGGTCTCCTCATTGCAGTCTGCCCGCTCATCATTTACACAGACACCCACCATCTGACCAAAAGAGACCTCAGCAATGTTTCAAAGGTCCATATTAAGTAAGATGGTGGTGCGGCACAGTGATTACATCAGATAGAATTGCCATGGCACTTTGATATGTACCATAACCTGAATAATGCAATATTCAGGTACGTCAGCTGCGATTTAAAGGTATAGGGCATCTCGCAAGTAAAATAAGATGTAGAGCATGCGTGTTTTGATATTTGTACAGTACCATTTTTACATTTGTGGGCAGTAATTTTATTTTTTGAAAGAAATGAATACTATTCAGCAAGGATGCATTAAACTGATCAAAAGACAGTAAAGACAAGATTTCTGTTTCAAAAAAAGAAATGTTCTTTAAACTTTCTATTAATCAAAAAATCCTAATATTTAGAAAAGCAGCATAACTGTTTTCAATATTAATAATAATAATAATAATAATAATAATAAATATTTTTTCAGCAGCAACTAAGCATAGTAGAAGCAGCATAAATGTTTTCAGCATTATTATTAATAATAATAATAATAATAATAATAAAATTATTAAATATTTCTTCAGCAGCAAATAAGCATATTAGAATGATTTAATGTATCGTGTGAAAATGTAGCTTTGCATCACAAATTATATTTGTAACATATCTTTAAATTGCAATATTGCACAACATATTACTGTTTTTTATCTAATAAATGCAAAAAAGCAAAATGGACACATATACAATAAATAAAGGGTGAAAATAACATCATATTTTGAGCAATTTAAGGCACAATTTGATGGTAAATTAATTTTCAGTTTAAAGTAAATGATCTGTTGAACGCATGACTTGGTGATCAAATTAGAAATGTCAATGATTGATTTCAGGCAAATCGTCTCGGGAAAATCTTTTGATTAATTGTTAAAAACTGTGTTTAAAATTGAACTGGAAATCGGGTGCTGGGCGTCCGGCCAGAGGAGAACTGGACCCAACTAAGCCTGGTTCTCACAAGGTTTCTCACAAAGGGTTTTGGTTCCTTGCCGCTGTCGCCTCTGGCTTGCTTAGTTGGGGACACCTGATTTCCAGTGATACAGAGTCTCTGCATTTGATAAATAAAGTTTAATTCTCGTTACCATCACACATTACCATCACTCTGTTCTTCTATTTGATAATGTTCAGTGCTTTGCTACAATCTGTATTGTTAAAAGCGCTGTATAAATAAAAGTAAATAAAAGTATATGTACTGTAGGGTGTGATTATTCAATGTAAACAGTCAAAACAGTTTTACAGTATTTAAATTATATTATTTACACATTTATGAGCATGTAACCCAAACCCTGCCCCTAAACCTACCATCTGTCAATAAAACACAACATATACTGTAGCAGGCAGATACGACCACTGTCATAATTTATTTGAAAAATATGAATATTCCAAGTCTTTTGAGGCAAAACGATTGATTTGTGAGAGGAATAGAAAAAATGCAGCTACAAGAATCCTTACGTCAACGTAGGTTTGAGGTAGGGGTGGGGTTCTGTGCTCCAACAAAAGTAAAAAATTATATAATACATGTATATATGCATGCAAATCATTACATAAAGCAAAACAACTGAAAGCAATCAAAAACCCTTCACGTCCAAAAGCAACTCAACAGGGGTACCTTGAGCATCTTGACCAAGCGTCAAAACGTGTCGAGTTGGAGTGAGAGTGTGTTGTTACACTGCACATGATACTTTAATAATAATACGGATAAAAGAGAAGTGAGTGCGGGAAGCAATAAGCAACTTGAAACTCCAAAAATCTGAAGCTTTGAGCAACTGAGCAGCAAACAAAGATTAGAAAGCCTGAAGATCAATCCATCAAGAGGACATCAGAAAGAGGTAAAGTCAGCAAGCAGGAGAAATACAGAATGAGAAAGACAGGTATTTAAAGCGAGAGAGACAAGGAGAAACGAGGGCAAGTGATCAATGTGTGCTGCCAACCTCTTCAGCCCTGATAGGATCTTTCTGTGAGCTGTACACATTAATTTGCAAGAGAAATCAGACATGAAACAAGAGCTGCATGCATCCGCGTAAATGCACAATGTATAATATATTCACGTTAAGCAATTTGGTAATGGTCTTTGATCAGCCTCTTCTATTTATGTGTGTGTGTCTTTGTCACAAGTGTGTAAAAGCCAGACTGCCACTTGTGTAGTGTGTAGCTGTCACAGTGCTGAATGGGCATACTGTGAAAAAGAAGTGAAGAGTGTAGGTCAGTCACAGACAAGACTGAAATCAATTCTCATTCAGGACTACAGACACACACACACACACGCACACACGTCCTTGAGATAAGACGAAATAGTGCTGCTGAGTGAAAGAGTGCTCTCTCACTACAAATAAGCAAACTCACCTTTGTGTATGTGATATAATGAGTACTGCAGTATATGGAGTTATTTATCACAAAAACAAAATTTTTTTCCTTCTGAATATAACTTGTTTGTAGGCCAAGTGTCAAAGTTGATATTCAGACCAACAGCAGGACTGTTCATCTGATATTGCATTTATAAAACAGCTAAATAAGCAAGAAGTTAATATTCAGGGACTTACATTTCAGATAGCGCTGGTTAGTTTGTCTGTTTTTGCTCTGATGACAGAAAGTTACAAATAAAGTCAAAGCAGAATTAATAACTGTACCTCAGATTTCAACATACAGAAGGGGGCTTCATCCGAAATCACATACATACATGTAATTGGAGACCATTAAAACAGTAACACTTCATTTTACTTACCCTATCACAATAACTGAGTAATAACTAGATAATAATCCTATAATGTTATAATGTTATGTTACCTATTAACCAGTAGCTTACTAGGTCAATAAAGCGTAAGTACACTTACAAGTGTGTAACACGTAGGTGCAAAAAAAAAAAAAAGTAAATAAATAATGTTCTTTATGATGTTTTGTTGTTCGGTGTTTTTTAATTAAATGTATTGTTTTTCTTTTGCTGTTTAACGTAAAGGGTAATTTAACACAAGTATATGAATGTATTATAAATAATTATGAAAATTAATAAAAACAAAAGTTTGAAATGCAATTATTTCAGTCTATATTAATTATTACAGAAATGTATCATCGCAGTCTTTGAAAAAGGTTATTAGCAGCATATTCTTAGATCACTGCTTAGCCAATCAAATTTTAAGTACCAGAACTAACTATTAATGAGTGTATAATGAGTGTCATTACAAGCTTTTTCTAGGCATAACCCATCATCATCTCTTTATCTCACACTCTTTCTTTCGCATCTGCCTAAACACTTGGCCCTGGCTTTTTCTTTTGCTCTTCTCGTCTCTTTTTTTCTTTTTTAAAGCTCACAGTGTAACACTTTAAAGCATTTCTGTTTGTGCAGAAGTGTAAGAAGAGCTCAGTGGGCTTTTCTAATTTGCTTATTTATGCGAGCTAGACAGAAGTCTTTCACTGGGGATTGTGTATTTGATAGTGGAGCAGAATAAGTGATGAACTGAAATAAAGTTGGCATGATTTTTAATCACACACATACATGAGTTTCACTGACTGTATTACAACTTGCTGTGCATACTGACAAACCCCAAAGAGGCTGAAAGAAGACATTTTCTGAGTGTCTACAATGACTAGGAGGAATAAAAATGTCCTTGTCCAGTGTGACGAGCACGTGTGTGGTATATAGAGTATACAGAGGAAGAGAGCTGATAAGGAAAACATGCTGACAGAAGGGCAAATGAACACAAGTAACAATGGACAGGACGACAAGTGAATAAGTAAGACAGCAGGCAGACATTCAGAGAAAGAGACAGAAGGAAAATCAGAGGGACAGGTGGCCAGTACAAACAATGACACATACAGCACATGCCTCCTATGGACTGACAGTAATATCACAGTCGCTCAACCCAACCATAAAAGACCTAAACCTGACTAGGTCTGCAAACTGAAACAGACCAATTCTCAAAGCACTCGTTGTCTTGAATTTATTTGTGTCAAGCCAACATTTAACAAGTCAACCACTCATGTAATAGCTAAGCACACTGCTAGCCGATTAGCCTGCCAGCTTAGCCAAGTGAAATTTAAGAATCAGTAGAAAAAAAAAGTCCTGAAGCCAATCTGTTCTATCGCTAAGTTCAGTCAAGACTTCCTCTTATCACTTGATCTTCAAGTGTGCGCCATTTTCTCTGGCAGATTTCTGTGTTCCCCTCAGTCCCACAATTCAGCTTGTCTCATAGCCCCAAGAGGCAGATGACAAACTACTGATTTCCTGAAACCAGACATGTTGTCAAAATGACTCTAAACATGTTAATTATCTATTACCAAGACTCTGATATCTCAGGAACTTGCCTCAGACAATGAAAGAAATCGAACAAAGAACAGAGTTAATGAAGAAAATGTGATTAGGGCTAGTCAAGATTCCACAGTAATAGGGTTTTCACCATGTCCTAACCAGATGCGCTGTGTCAAAAGTGATCTTTTCCATTTTCATGATAATTTTAGTCCTAACCAGCCATGACTGCAATATATGGTAAGCGACAGGATTCTGTTGTTGTGATGATTTCTCCTTTAAATGAAAGGAATTCCGTTTTTTTTACAGGAGACATGACTCACAGTTTCCCTCTAATGGAAAATTATGTTATATGCATTACATCATCTCTCAATTGATCAGTTACAAATAAAAAGTGTAATAAGGTAACTGGCAGGCAGGCAAGAAAAAAAAAAAAGAACAGAAAAGTGACTGATGGTATCAGTTTAGCTGCAAGATATGGATTACAGATTATTATGTTATACATCATGCAACACATGACAATACTGCTTTGTATCATGGTTAGAAAACTTGCGAGACTATGTGTGTGTATGTGGGTGGCTAGATGGATGGCTCTCATAGCAAGCCTTCTGGACTGGATGGATAAAGCCATAGAAAGTTTAACACCCCTGCATGTGGTGTGTGCTCTGTGTGTGCATGTGTGTGCCAAGATGATAAAGGGTTCACTCGGAGGCTGCCATGGATACAGAAATCTCTGGCTGGCCGTATGGCAGCTCTGATCCCCAGGATGAGTAAATGCATGCATCAAAGTACTGTAGCCTACAAATCACACTTTGGTCAGCTCTTCATGCTTTAGAGAGCGTGTGTGAGTTCTTAGTATAGACTGTGTTCTTAGAGACAGTATATGCTATATATATATATAACCCACAAAACATTTCAAATAGTGCTAGCAATGCCATCATGGGTTCAGTTCCTAAAGAATAAACTGTTCACCTTGAATACAATATGAATTGCTACAGCTAAAATTGTCTGCTAAATGCAAGAAAAACCTTTCTTTGTATATTTAAGAAAAAAAGTAATGGTACAGTACAGCCTTCCTGTAGTTTAAACAGTAGAGAGTGGTGCTTACAACACAAGGTCATGGGCCCATTTCCAAGCAAAAGCAAAAACTGTGTACCTTCAATGCAATTTAAGTCACTTTGGATTAAATTGTCTACTGAATGGCCTTAATTTTATTACATTTAATCAACAATATTCCAGTGCAGCATGTACTGTTTTTTGTTGTGTTATAATATTATGTTAGCTTAGACATTAAGTTTTTTTCTATAGAGAGAGGAGGTATTTTATCAGCTGTAATTCTTTGTTTTCAAAAATTCTTTGAAAGCATACGATCCATTCCTCCCTGCAAATTACTCTCCAAAGTCACAGTTCCCCCAAAACACATAAACGCCCTCCGACAGACCAAAGACTAACCATGATGAGAGACAGTGTTGGTGAAAAGTTGAACGCAGCACTATATTACCTCCTGTCTCATTCCCCGGTAAGAAAACAGTAATATACAAAGCGCATAATATTACAATAACAGTGCCTTCTATTCTATCTCGAACTGCTATCGTGTAAATGTCTGTGTGAAGAGGGTGTGTGTGGAGGAATGCAAATACATACAATAACAGGCAGGTAGGACAGTCTATTATAATGTCCGAACTGAATAATTTGATTGGTCAAACATTTTACTTTCAACAAACATAATTTTTTTTTTGAAGCATACAGTATCACCTACTAGAAACTCTCATTCCGCCATCATAATTAAGGAACTTTGGTACCATACCATGAGTGCAGCAGGTGCAAGAACTATATATCAAAACTCTTTGGTCATTTTTGAGCATGATGCTAACGGTCTAATCAGAATCTATGATCTATGCTAAGCTACAGCTAAAAGTGCTACCACCAGACCCGAAGATTTGCTGAATGAATTTGAAAATGTTTAAACTCAACTGTTTAACTCTAACTGGTTAAACACAAACAAAAAAGGGACAGGTTCCTTCAAGTTCAGTTGCTGTCTAGAACTTTTAAGCACAATCAAACTTATTATACAAGTAATTTCAATTTTCAGTTATCGTATGAATTGAAATTCAGTGATTGTTTAAATTATTTTGATGCGTTGAAGTATTGTAAAAAGAATTTTTCACTCTTTTGAATGTGTGTATATTTGCTAATTTAATAATTAAATATTGTTTCATGATCTCCTTAATAAATAGGGATAAATAGGAGTATTATTTCATCAGCACTGACTGTTGTATTACCTCAGTTGTCAGTGACGCTGTGTGTGTGTGTACAGGTATGTCTGAGGTGTTGAGTTAACATGTATGCATCTATAAATAGTTCTTCCTCCAGTGCCACTCAGTATGAATCAGCTGTCTCTCCTGAAGCTGCTGGCCCATTTGCCCAGTCAAGCACAGTGTGACTTCCCCTCTGACACACACACACACAGGTTTGAAAGCACGTGTTTGCATACACATACCTTTGTATTCACACATACTCAAGTACAGATAGCCCTACACAGATAGCCGATAGCATCCCCCTTGGCTTCATTACTCTTTGTGTGAGTGCCCTTGGACGCTCTTCACCTCTCTGGTGATTCTCTGCAATGCCTGCCATCACTCAGAAAAGCACCTAGTACTCACTAGTAGATAAAAGCTAGTCTTCATGCTAAAAAACAAATACAATATTCACTAACTTCAAGGCTAACATATGCTACTGTAAATCTTACTTAAGGTTCAAATATGTACAGTTTAAGTACTAACACATACCTTTCAGGCACCATTAATTAATTAATTAATTTCATATTATGAAACACCACAACATAAATAAACTAACATGGATCCATCAATTACTTCCTCACAATTAATTATTCACTTAAATGCAAACTAGATGAAAAGAGCAAACATCTTAGGGAACTGATATGAGTATAACTTAATAGCTGCAATACATTCCAAGTGTTGTCAGAAACATGCAGAGTGTATTGTGTGGAAATGGCTTGAGAAGCTTAGACTGATTGTAAGTGAAAAATATTTTCTCTGTTCTGAGGTAAAGCCAAATCTTTCCCTTTTTACTCTGCGGAGCCGAGGCTGGAGTATATCGTCATCGATCAGCAGTTATTCACCTGAGCACTATTAGAGCCCAGGAAATGAGGCTGTCTATGGCAGTGTCTGGTTTCAGAGGTCCATTCGTTTCAGTTAGGGGCCGAGAGACAGCAGGCACCTCTCCTTACCGCTGAGATCTTACTAAAGATGAACTTCTGTGGCTTGATTTCAGTCTCTGAGAGAGAAATTACTGCATTAGGCCAATGTGCATGATGGATATAGAATGTCTTAAAGGGATAGTTCACCCAACAATGTCACCATTTACTCACCACCACGTTACTTCAAACCTGTATGACTTGGAGCCCAAAAGAAGATATTTTAAAGAACATACTGGTAGCTATTTTCCATGCATACAATTAATGGGAACTGGAGCTTTTAAACTCCATTAAAGCAGACAGCATAAAATATTTAAAGTAATCGAAAGTAAAATGATAGCTTGTAATCATTAAAATAAATTACATTTTAGATGTTTAGTAACATCGATCTATGTCCAGGTTATTGTGTCTGCGAGCTTAACTCAAGAATTCATTTGGATCATGAATGAATGATTTAGACCAGTTTTGTAAACCAGATAAAAACTTGAAAAGATCAGGCTCATTTCATGAAAATGAAACATATATCGAACTTAGATTATTGCATGTGGAACAGAAACTTTGTCATATATCCTCTTTTATAATATTGTTATGGTACACTTTGTGCAATTTTGAGCTTGTGAGTCCTGAATCTCTCTTTCATTACATTGCCCTTAATTATAACACTTTCAAATGTTACAAAGGAGAAAGTAAGTAATAAAGGTAAAAAAAACCCCAAACAATACAAAACAAAAAAAACACACATGGCTAAATTATGAGAATTCTTTTTTCTTTTTTGGTGAACTATCCCTTTAAGAGCACACTTATCTAACCCATATATGCACATTTAAGTACAGTTATGAAGTGAAGTGATTTTTGGCCAGGTATGGTGCATACTTGGACTTTGTGCTCTGCATTTAACCCATCCAAGTGCATACACACAGCAGTGAGAAGTTAACAACCACACACACACACACACACTGTGAACACACACCCGGAGCAGTGGGCAGCCATTGCTGCGGCGCCCGGGGAGCAGTTGGGGGAATGGTGCCTTGCTCAAGGGTCTCAGTCGTGGAGAGAGCGCTGGGAATTCACTCCCATTCAGTTGTTATATACAAAATACTGTTCATACCAAAGTAATATCCATTAATAAAAACTTTTCACTTGGGTGGAATATTACTGCAGTTACAATTAACTGCAAAAAATAATGTGTAAAACACAATCAGACCAATAAAAGCCACATGTGATGTGTACGAGGAAAAGAAATTAATTATAATTGTTTTGACAGTGTCAGAACTGTTTGCTCTAACGATGTCCATCGTGCAATGTTATTCTTGAATATTAGTTACATCTCTGAAATGATTTGTTATCACAAAATGGTGCAATGTGCATATTATTTATTGTCCATTTAAATTGTGCGCTGTTAGAGAGAGTGGGGTGTTGTGCTGAAGTAATTGACTCATCATGAAGAGCTATTTGTGCTTTCAGACACATCTTGGGAGCTGGGTGAAATAATTACCAGGGGAAACAAAACATGGCGATCACTTCTCTGATTTATGATATATCATTATTGAGTTAATAGAGCAGAACAATATCAACAAGCTGGTACAGGGCCTACAGAGTAGACATTAGGAAAGTGTGTGTTTGTGTTTGAAGTACTAGGGGGGGGGTTTCATGTGTTTCATTTACCAAATTAGCTGGTAAATGAAACACATGGCTGAATGCCATCAGCTCCTCTGTGTTGATGCAGGAGAGGGGAACTTTATATTTGCACTTTCCTCCTGTTAATCATGGGGTCCATAGGCATTAACACCAATGTTTCTATATTCCCTTACAGTATATCTTTCACTTCCTTAACAACTTTGTGCATGGGAATTCTCATTCTCAATTAGCTACAAAGTGTCAGATTGTGTGTCAAATTGGTTAAATATAGATACATACAGTGCACGCCTTTTTCATCCACTTTTAGACCATGAACATATTACATGTTAATTGGATGTTAATGAAACACTGCTCAGCTACAGTCAAGTGTAAAGGTTAGCAATCTTGTGTACGAATTTGCGTCAGTGTGTCCATTTGTATTTTAACCATACACAGTGATGATGTTCAGAATATAAGCAGAAAAAAGTTATGAAAGAGAAATAAACAGTTATGAAAGCCGCAAATTACACACAGTATCTCATCCTTCGATCATAGCTATAAATCATTCCCGAGAAACTAGACTGCTGAGAGTAGCTCACACATACAGTGTTAAAACAGTTTGTATAGATTCTGATTCTGAGCTGTATCATTGTTATTTGGGCTTTTATATCTGCTATGAACAAACCTCTTGAACCTAAGTATTTATATTTGCATTGTTTGTGCTATAGACATGAATCATACCTCAAATCATGTGGCTTGTTGAGAAGAGGTGTGCTATTATTTTTCTCAGTAATCAAACCTGTGGTTTTCATCTGGTGGATGATAAAAGAGAACAAAATAAAGTACAATGAAGGAAGGGCCTTTGGAATGAGCTCTTTTGATTTTGGCCAGTGACAAAGGACCTGGCAACCACATAGTCTTATGCAAAAAGACTGGTTAAGAATGGTTAAGAATAGTGTACATGTAATACATTTAATGTAAAGAATAATAACAACAAACAAAGAAATAAACAAACAAGGAAAATTCAAAAAAGAAAGAAAACAGGAACATACAAACAAATTACCTGTGAACGAAACAAAGCAAAACAAGCTATTTTATTTCGCAATAATGATAGTTTCCATAAAATATTTGAAAATAATTCTTCAAAGTGTACACTATTAAGTACTATTAAGTACAGGGCAGAAAATAACTATGTAGACTATGTAAATAACATAAATGATGAAGGATATACAGTTCTTCTTAAGTATAAAAACGCAAACGTTATTTCTGTGCCTCAAAAATTAACAATAACATTTACATTAAAAAGTCTCTGAAAATCTTTCAGGTTTTGACTTTGGCAAATCCAATGCTTTTTTGTTCCCAAAAGATTGGCAGATTGATTAAAAACACTTGTGACTGAGGCTAAGTACACCCTTGCAATCGCAAAGCAAGATCTGCACACTGTCTGTTATCGTGCGAGTGTGTTTCAAATGAAGGCAGAGTCTATAGAAAGCAGCGGAAAAGGCTGGTTTTCACTTTTTTTATGGGTGGTTGCCAGGTGTTCTAGATAGTTTTACTATACTTGATTACTATACTATTTTTAATCCTCAACTCATAGTGTGAAAAAAAAGCATACGCATACTTTTGCTTACGTATGATGCACATGAGTCAGCAACTACCCCATGAATTACTGTAAAGCAAGCCAATGATTCCTATATAAAGTGAACAAACTTTAATCATAGGTGCCTTAGATACGGAGGAAAGTAGAAAAGTATAAAGTCAGCATTCCAGCATTGAGTTCAAATATAGCAGAGCTTCTGCTGCATTCTGTGCTTTGATATCGTTTCTGTTCTGTTCAGTGGTTCACTGTTGTCAAGAAACGCTCTGTGGGTCATTTTATAGCTGCAGTTGTCAGTCTTCTGTTCCCTTGCCCCATGTGTATGCCCATACAGTATTTGGTTGTTCCTGTCCCCGATTAGCTCATTGTGTTAATTTGTTCCCAGCTGTGTTCCCCAGGTGTTTTCAGTTCTCCCATGATTTCTGTGTGTATAATTACCCAGTTCCCGAGATTCCCTGGTCAGTCCTTGTATATGTCTACATGTCAGGGTTGTATCCTGTGTTCCTAAATTGATAATTAAAGGACTTTCAGTTGTACACTCCACGACTCCTGCGTTTTCCTTACGACATGTGAGTGTGACAGAAGGACCAATTCAAAAACGGCGATGGAGTTTACCACCCACCTCTGCGCCCTGGTCCAGAAGGACCTCTCTCTCTACGGGTGTGCAGAGGAATTTTGTCGGGTGGCCAGAGTCGCCACCTTGGGTGATGCGGTCCTTGTCCATCTGTTCCTCAAGAGCGCATCTGATGTCCGCGCCACAAGAGCGCCTGCTCCTACTGAGTGGCGTCCATTGCCAGCCCCACGTAAGCGCCTCCCGAGGCCTGGCCTGATTCATGGCCAGGAGAGCCGTTCGTGTTCCCCATGGATTCCTTTCCACAATCACGTCCAGGAGTGCCATTCCAGGGTCCCGTTTCAGTTCCCTGCAAATTTCGCTCCGCAGTCAGGGCCAGTAGTACCGTTCCTGAGTTCCAATTCCCAAGTCATGGCCAGGAGAGCCATTCGAGTTCCCCGCGGATTCCATTCCGCAGTCACGGCCAGTAGAGCCGTTCCCGAATCCAGTGACTCCATCAATCTTGTGTTCCCTTGCCCCATGTGTATGCCCATATTTGGTTGTACCTGTCCCCGATTAGTTCATTGTGTTAATTTGTTCCCAGCTGTGTTCCCCAAGTTTTTTCAGTTCTCCCATGAGTTCAGTGTGTATAATTGCCCTGTGTTTCCGAGATTCCCTGTTCGGTCCTTGTATAGGTCTACATGTCAGCGTTGTATCCTGTGTTCCTAAATTGATTATTAAAAGTCTCTCCTTCGTTCTCCTTACGGCACGTGAGTGTGACAGCAGTATTACCATAACCCTTTAGAGCTGGTTTCTCAACCATGAAAAGCAACTTCTTGTCCATGGTTCAAGCAAAACGAGCCAGTGTATGCACCCAAACTTGCATAATGATCTGATTACCTCTTCTACCTCAGATAAAATTGTGCAAAAAGGGCTGGGTATCAGTAAGGATTTACTGTTTCGAATCATATAGTTTCTGATTTTAGATTTTTGATTTGATTTGATTCCAGTTCAGTGTCACGTGATATTTCAGAAATCATTAATATGCTGATATGTTGATTTACTGCTCAAGAGACATTGTTACCAGTTTTATTATTACTTGTTTTTTCTCTTTTGAAGAGTATTCAGTATGTGCGTATTTTGTATATATTAGAGAGAATGGGTTTAAAAGCATAATTTGATTCTGACTGTATAAAGTGCTGTATACCTGCAGTAGAAAATGCAAATTTGAGCTCATCACATTGGGTTTCAGGTAGCTTGGTGTCATTGGCTAGTTATTGGACGGGTCAGGAAGCTGCTGATTAGATCTGGTCTACAACTGCTTATTGAGATGAAGTGCCTGCTACTGTTCTCAGCAAGTGATAAACAGGTCCGCTATTTGTGTTTAATGGACTGGTGAAATCAAATAATTCAGGGTCTAAGAAGCTACTGATAGATTTTTTTTTTAATTTTTTTTAATACAAGTTTAAAATACAAGTTTGCAGGATTTCAATGGGTTATAATTATCAGATCATTTCATAAAAAACACTTGTCTTGTTTAATATTGTTAGATCTTTATTGGTGTAATTCCATTTTTATTTCTTCTGATTGCATTTGTCCTCCTTTTATTACTCTTCTCTCTTGTGTTTGATTAGCCTTCTCTTTTAGACCCAATTATGGGTTCATTTATTTCTTTGAAAATCAATGCCCAAGAGAATACAACTGCTTGTGCCAGCACTTCAGTGGGAAAAAAAAACTACAGCATTAAGGTTTCGATAACGTTTGCGTTCTGTCTCAGGTTAATAGAAGAACATATTTGATTGAGCTGTCAGTTATTTGTATGACAGAAGTGGATTTGTTGGATGCCGAGGACAAGACACACGCACATTTGATAAGTTGTGAGTAGTTTAGTGCTTTGTGGTTCTGCTCTCTACTGAGGTGATTTAGAAACAGGGCCATTGAAAAACCATTCCTGAGCTTTTATATCACAAGCAAACAAGGCCAATCCCGGCTGACAGCTCTCTGTACACTATTTTACCCAAAGAAATGTTTGGCAAGGAAAAGGGAAGATGGGGTAACAGATCCGGCAGCCCAGTCTCACAGCACTTTGGATATATTATACGAGATAGCTAATTCGTACAAATTCGTATGACCTCACGCGTACAAATTTATATGATGTTTGCTTAATCGTATGTACAAATCTTACGAGTAAGGCCATGCAAATTAGCCACCTCGTAAAATACTGTACGTATGAATTGGTTGTGAGATTGTGTTGGATCTGGAAGCACAGGTTTCACCAAGTACAAGATGTTCCTGGATCAACCTCCTTGTTTATCCTGGAACATTCCAATCAACCAATCAGATTTTGAGGGATAATTTTTCAGGAAATATCTGTTTTAGGTTAATGACCAGGGTTAGGTGCTTCTACACCTTTGTTAATCAGCTATCCTTTACCAATGATTTTAGGAATATGTTTCGGGCAGGGTAAGGTTTAGGAGTAGAGATTGGGATAATTCTATATTTTTCTACAGTAATGTTGATCCAGGATCATGTCTTACTCACGGCGACCCTTCCCTGACCTGTGAATTCCATTAGAGGATGACTTACTCCTAAAACAATGAAGCTTTAAATTTTTTGGAAGGCTGACTTTGATGTCACAAATTGGTGATGTCAGATTTCAAATGATTTTTTAGCCAAACAAGTTATATATGCACTTGATGTATAGCTGTAGAATAATTGTTAATTTTAAATTCAAATTGATGCATAATTTATTAATGACCTTAATGTGTACTTTTTATTTAAATCTTATTTTTTCCTTTTAATCATGTACATGTACAATTTTATATGTGTGTCAAATCTTGTGAATCATCCTGGGAAAATATAATGTCTTTCATGACTGAATATCCCCCAAAACTTTTTACATTTAAACATATGATAAGATCACTGTCAATCAAAGACGTGTCTTGGAAAAATACATTAAATACATATAATAATATATATAAAAAAAATAGTAATAACAATAAGTTCTCTAATGTGCCATTTTATTCAACAAGGTTAATTTGTTTGACTTTACTTTGAAATAGGTTTGTTAAGAAATTAATTTTAACACTGAAAATATGGAGCGTCAGAAGATATATTTCATATATTTCATATATTCACGAAATTAGCACGAAATAAGTAAGAATCGTGTCAGTACCACGAAAATAAAACGTGCGACTGGGCTGGTATTATTAGGCAGGAATCAAAACAGTAAAGTTATTTTAAAGTTAAGTTTCAAGTGGTATCATCGAATAAACTTAATCCAAGTAACCTAATGACTACTTTTGGTAGGATAGCAACCTCTGGAATAGCCTTCCTGATAATGTTTGGGGTTCAGAAACACTCTTCATTTTTTAAACCTAGACTAAAGACACATCTCTTTAGGCAAGCCTTCACATAAAGCATCTCATAATATTTGTACTACAGTTATATCCTGATTAAATGCACATTATTATTATTACAATAGCTTGGGTTGAACAAACAATTTTGGCTTGGATGGAACGGCAGCTATGCTAATTATGTCTCTCTTTGTTTTTCTGTTTCTGCCACGGAATTAACATCCTGCGGTAACGAGGAATTACACAAGCTTCGGGCCGGAGCCAACACTTAAATGATCTGAGATGACTGAACACCTGAGAAGAGATGATGTCAACCCCTCAGAGGACCTCAGAGGATGCCAATTGTAGAAATATGTTACATTACTAAAATACATAAACATATGTAATGTCCTGTAAACTTGCTTTGCAACAATTCGTGTCATAAAAAGCGCCAGAAAAAAAAATGTAAATACCCCTTTTCAGTGTATGTTTTTGTCACTTTAGGATTTTTACTGTGTTTTTTACTGCACCACTCAAATCAGTGCAGACCTAAACGTAAGCTCACACTCATGTCCAGCTCTATTCTATATATAAACTCACTAAATATCCTGTTTCACTGGGATACACGCCGATTATGCAAGATTTGTGAATATCGATTTATGTAGACTGCGAGGTTCAGTACATCACCTTGCGTTTCTCTTAGTCTCAGACTCTCCGCTGAAATAATTCTACAGCCAAAACACATCATTGTTCACGCTGCTGGCGGAAAACTGACAAGAACCTTTACTTGTAATTAGCCATGAGCTATATTATCTTCTCAAGCATAAGTGCAGAGAAGCTGAAAAGGGGCGCTCTTAGATGAGACACGGGCACAGAAGCCCTCCCTGTTTGATTTAGGCACTATTTAGCAAATACTTCATTCCCTAATAGTGTATTATAACATGAAGCGGTTCCAGCAAAAAGCTCCAGTTTTCTCACAACCATCGACCGCCTATGGGCTTGTGTGACATCTTTAGTAGGTCAGAATACATCAGAGTTAGAGACTCACAAAATATATGTGTGTGTGTAAGTAAGGAGAGAAAGAGAGAGAGGTTAATTAGCTCAGCTGAACAGCTTTCCAGTGTGGTTTCCACCTCGATCTACTCTCATGCCTGCAGCATGAGCATTCACACGTGTGTGCAAGAGTGTGTGTGCGTGTGTTTCATGTGAATGCCTGAACCGAGCAACCCCTCTATCTTACTCTTTCTGTCACAATTCTGGTGCTTTGATTGGAAGGCTTTCATCTCAGTGTTAAAGCAAATGAGACAGGGCAGTAATGAAGCTGAATTTCCCCGATCCATTACACTCACTCACACACACACACAAGTGCTGGAAGAACATAGTCTAGTTTGCGCAGCCTGCCAGGATGAAATAAGAGCAACGGAAAAGGAAGCATAACTGAGACCTTCCTTGAGTAATTAGCTCTCCACGCTGAGACGTCGCAGGCTCTTGGGCCAAAGCAGACAATGTACGTCACTTACAGAATCAAAGAACTAAATATGGCAGCTTCGCTCTTGGTCTCCTCTGACTTCACACTGTATTGGCACAGTTTGTCATCTCTGTGCTCCAGCGAGATCTCATTTCTTCCCCAGTGCAGCAAGCTGCTCTCCACTGTTCTCATCCATATGCCTCTTCAATGGATTTTCAGCCATCAATAACCACTTTTGAGTATAAAGGGACTGTTGTTGCAGTTAGGTTAAAAAGGCATTTTGAAAAGCATAGAAGTGGCACTTTTATGCTGTAATTTTTCCTACATTGTCAAGACATCTTTTTCAGCGTAATGTAGGTCAGGGATTCCCAAATGATTTTTTGGTAGCCGAATTTACTTGATGTGCCCCTTGAGAAATTAAATATTTTACTTTAACAACACATTTGCATGTACAAAGCAGAGGTATTACCCCC
>JAUMHP010000080.1:5646036-5668686 GCA_032361065.1 Enteromius trimaculatus
AAAATAATAAAAATGTTTCAACCGATAGACGTAAGTGAGGAAATCAGATGAAGTACCTGGAAATAATGAAAAACTAAAGCTTAAATAAAACTTTAATACTACTACTACTACTAATAAAAACTAATAAAAATGACAAAAACGTATGAAATTTAAAACAAATGTAAAATTGAAAGGTATACGTCATATGAATTAATAAATAAGCTTTCCATTGTTGTATGTTAGATTTGGTTGAGATAGATTACAGATTTTCAAATTGTTATAAGGGTGCAAAAAATCTAAATATTGAACAAAAAAAATAAAATAAATAATAATAATAATAATAATAATAAAAAAAAAAAAAATCGCATACATACACTACTAATCAAAAATTATGTTTTGGTATATTTACAGTCGAAAATGTACAAAATATTTTCATGGATCATGAAGGGTGTCACAGAACTGAACCATATGGTTCATGGGTCAAATATTAAATTATATTTGAAAACATTTTTACATTTTTTGCTATATAACAAATAAAAACTAATATGCATACGACATTTTAAAATTTAAATGTATATATTTTTTTGTGCCGGTGTGCAATGTGATGCGTTACCATGGGAACATTCCAGCTGAAGATAGTGAGAAACTCTAAGGGATAGGGATATGGATTATCAATTCTATTTGGAATATTTGTGTATTTATTTTTATTGAATTTTGTGCAACAGACAAACATCATCTAAATGGAGGTTCATTGATTAAACTTTCACATATTTTTTACCTCTGTGTTATGTTAGTATGCTATGTGCGGATTTTATGATATTTATTCTGTCTGCTGCTATTCATCCCAAACCTAATTAGATCAAGAAACATCCTGCACATACAACACATCACCATGAAGATTTGATACTAGCAACAGGACATAAATTTTGTATGCACTTCTGCTGAGCAAAATATCAGACGGAAACTAGATATTAAAGAGGTTCTGAAGCAAATGTGAGGGGTTAGCATAGCACGAACACCAAGGTCCTGGGTTTGATTTCTATGCAATGAATGCAATGAAAGTCAGTTAGAAAAAAGCATCGGCCAATGCATAAAAGCAAAGAAAAAATAATAACGTACATCTGCCACGGTCCTTTGATGGGGTTACAATGTACATCACCGGAAGCCTGCTGTATTTGACACACAAATTTGCCAGGAAACTCGTTACAATTCAGGGCAGGAGTGAGGAAGATGAAAGCACACAGCATCTTTTCTGACAAACAAACTTCATGCACTCATTTATAGACCGCATGAAAACACACTTCAGCCAGCAAGTCCAGTGCAAAATACCAGTGTAATCAATACAAACATTGCCATACAAGATGATGAAAATGCAGGCTTAGATTTAAGAAAAAATTTAATATTTCTGAAGTCTGTGTAGTAGAAGATAGCAGATTAGTTCTCAAAGCACATAAAGCAACCTATGCTCATTAGAAATATGAACCTCTTCATACATTTCTGCAAAACTGAAAAAATTATACAAACAAATCGCTGCAGTTTCCAGTTGAAATGAACATTAGAGGCAGTAAAACACCCACCACCTTTATACCTGTTCACACGACAGTATGATTTACAGGTACAGTTTTGATTAATTAAGAATCATTTTCGCACGGTTAGTTGCAGTTATGTTATGACTTCAAAACATTTTTAACATCCTGTTTGAAAACTGATACTTTTGAATGTTGTCGTCACATATACAGCTTCGTATGTGTGAGTTTTCTCATTCAGTTTACTAGGGTAGCTTATGTGATACGGTGTTGCACTTCCAAACTCGGTCCTAGAGGGCCGATGTCCTGCAGAGTTTAGCTCTAGTTTCTAGTATCTCAGTAAGAGCTTGATTAGCTGTTTCACGTGTGATTAATTAGGGTTGGAGCTAAACTCTACAGGACACCGGCCCTCCAGGACAGCGTTTGGACAGCCCTGACTTAGGCGGGCAAAAGCACCGGTTCGAATCCTGTGTAAAACGGTTCGACAAAACAGCTTAATTCAGCGCAAGGAAGTTAAAAAAGCATGGCTGCATCAGACAACGAATACGCCTTAAATTACTTTTGCATTTGTTAACACTATCGGTTAGGTTTAGGTTTGGGATATATTCAACATGATAGAGCATTAATCTTTAGTGACAGTGGATATCTGAATTCTAAATGACCACAAAACGTATTATAAAAACACTGTACCAACCTAATACAAACGTGCCACATTACGTATTTAACGCGTGTTTTAGCGGCACTCTCTGGACATTTCACTTTGAAACTGCGGCAAAAAGTAGTAATAAGGTTGACAAAGGCTCTATTAGCTATGTGCAAGTGGTTAGTGGTCCAAAATATATATATGTATTTTTCATTTATACTTTTATGCGACTAGGCCACACATTAAATTGATCAAACTGACAGTAAATAAATCTTTATAATAAAAAGATTTCTATCTTAAATTAATGCCGCTCTTTTGCATGCACCAATGAATCATAAAAATATTCTATTTCTAAGCAATTATTTCTCTTTTAAAACTTATTAGCCGTTTTTTCTGGTTTTGTTTTTCAAATGCCCCCCAACCCCCCCGTTTAATAAAAACAGTATTCAGTTCCTTGTTGGTTTACACATAGTCCAATAGTCTATGCATTGTCTTTTGTTTAACATTAATTTGAACAGATTTGTACATTTGAGCAGTGCTTAAGCACATCATTTTATTGTATGGCTAAGGTGTTTAATGGCTGGCAAGAAGGTTTAAGGCATATATTCAAATGTTAACATGTAATGAATAAATGAGCAAAAATGTGTTACAAGTACTAATATTCTCGCCTACAGCATATGCCGCATATATAAATGCACAGGCCTGTGTCATTTTTTTCTAGGCTACACCGAATGCCATACTTTCAGATATCCTTGTTTTATATCTGTGTGCAAGCAAAAGTTTGCTGGTGTGCATGTGTGTTTATGTGTTGTGTGTGTGTGTGTGTGTGGGAGTGTGGTGGCATTGTGAGAAATGCAGACTCTTCACTCTGTATTGTTTGGCCTGTGAAAATGCTTCCACAGCAAACCGCGCAGCAATGGGAACTCTCCCGCCTTATATCGCCTCTCCGCTCTTAAAATATATGTGTATCCCACTGTATTTATATATAAATCGATGTATATCTCACCACGGCCTATTTTCAAACAACCAGCAATAAAAGCTGTCTGTTAAATCAACGCTCCTATACTTGTTGTGGTAAGTAGCGGTTCAAAGCGCAGCGACTGCGAGATCAAGATAAAGATGTCAAGAAAAAAAAACTCAAATCTCTGACCCATTGCTTTCCCTTCACAACCAACTTTTGTTTCCAGCGGACAAAGAAAGGAAACACTGTTGTGAGTAAAACTCTAAATGCTGTGACACACCGAGCTAAAAAGTGCTTGTGAAAAGCGCTGATTATGGCTTGTGGAAACAGTGGCATTATTTCGGGATGTCACACCTCTACGGAGTTATCTTCTCCTCCAGCTCTGTGCCTGCTCAGGAAAATAACTAGAACAGACTATTCTTCTGTTTTCCATTTTTCATCCCTGACCCTCTGAAGTGGTGGAGAAAAATGAGGCGAGCTCAAGGGAAAAAAGGAATTCGATGCATTTATCAGGGGGCCGGAGAGAGCATGTAGTTGAATTGTTAAATCACAGGTTCTTTAGAGGAATCAGACTATAAAAGCGGAGGACAGTGTGAGCGAAACACACTGGTCATTTTGAATGTTATGTTAAATCGATAGCGTGACTAATGGGCCTTGTGCTCGGCTGTTATTATTGGAAATAATTAGTAGTGCTTGGTGAAGGAAGCATGATTATTAATACTTTTCATTGAACCACTAATGCCACATGCATTATTTTAATGATGTCCTTGCTGTGTTTACAGGATTGTGTAAGAACGCTGTCTATGGAGGGTCAGAGAGCTGTTGGAATTCATAAAAAATATTGCATGTTGTGTTCTGAAGGTGAATAAAGTTCTTACAGGTTTGGAAAGACATGAGAGTGAGTAATTAAAGACAGAATTTTTATTTTTGGGTGAATTATCCAATTAAGCTCTTTTACAACTGGCCAGCAAGTAACCTCTTAGCAATCACTCAGAACACCTTAGCAACCACAAAGGCACACTTTGAAGAGTGTTTGAAGTATTTGGGATGCTGCGTTTTGCCGTTTCAGCCTCAGAGAGCAGATGTGCATTGCACAAACTTCCACTATACAAAGAGCTTATTTGCAAAAACTAATGTTAATAAATCATGTTTTTTACTGTGTTATCATATTTTTGTTCTGTTAGTTAGCTGTATTTGTTTATTTAGTCAAAATAACCCAACTGCACTGATATTAATTAAAGAAAATTACCTCTTTATTTACCAATAGCATTTCCAATCAAACTGTTCGGCAGCTTTTGGCAGTAAGGATTAGAGATCGACAGATATGTGTTTTTATACCGATTATTAAAGAGCAAGTAGACCGATAACCGATATATGTCTGGTGTAACAAATAAAATGAATGCCAAAATTAAGAATAACAAGGGCTCTAACAAAAAATACCTTCCGTGGTATTGGTTGCACTTTAATTACTTTCATCTAAAATAAGGGTAATATAAAGAAAGAGGTAAATGTGGGGCCACTATATGCTTCATGATTAAGCCTATGTATGAATACTGTACTAAAGCTAAACAGCTTGGGGAAATGTAATTGGCTTCAATAATTTACATATTAGAAATGTATGTGTAATAGCATAACCTCTCATAATTCTTTATTATTTTTTTTCTGATGATTAAATCATAAACTTCAAAAGGTGACTATTCAGTTCATCACCTCATGCACATCAATTGATGAAATTAAAAGAAAAGCATAATTTAATTGTCTTCGTAGGTACATTGTAGAAGTTAAGAGGACAGCAACTATTTTACTAAAACCATAACACTAATAGCCTATTATAGACAGACTTGGTTCAATATCCTATAGCATTAATATTGGCCATAAACCATTACTTCAATTATCTTTAATCAAATGAGAGTAAAGTTTAAAGGAGCTTACTATTAAAATGAAGACATGGAATAAATAGTTTTTTTGTGTGATTATTATTTTAAACAAAAGTTGTATTTGTTATAGTAGCTCTAATCCAAACTTTTATTTTGACGGGTTGCCATAAGCACCTGTGTGCTTTCTGTCATAGGTCTATGGATATATGATCATAGTTTTACTCAAATTTAACAATCAAGTGCTCAAGACGCGACTCTAAGAGTAGTTCTGAGGAGGTATTGATGTATTTATGTCATCATTTAGTGGCAGATGTTGAAAACATCGAGAGGCTCGCGCACTTCAGTTTGTGTGTAGTAAAGAAAGTGCGCGTCTGTGCCATTCACATACACGATACAGAGACACGTAGAACACGCTGGGTTTATTATTTGAATAGTCTCTTTGCAGATACTAGTCCATAGCGTGAGTCGATTCAAGTGTACTCACCTGCATTTGATTAATTCATCCAAACTTTTATGGACCCCGTGGCATTCCGCGTTATGCCCCGTTCACACACATGTAATTTAATATGTAACTATGCAAATGGCGCTATGTGGCGAACAATGTGACTCACCGCGAACAGAAGCTGAATGGCGCCGCAGGTGCGCTTCTCATCAAAACACTTCAGGCTTCGTGACTCTATTACGAGTCAAAGTCCAAAAACTACAGATCAGCCATTCAAATATAATTTGTGCGTTAATGGTTGTTGTGGTAAATAAGGCTTATCAATTAAAGCAAAGCAAGTAAAGACATCTTCTTGTAGAGCTCATCTCCTCTCAGACGCTGTCCTGACTCGTGTGCATTTCTCAAAACGCCCACAGGAAGGCAGCGTTTATCGGGGAATCCGATATTACAAAAGCACCCGATTATGTGAAAATGCTTAAATATCGGAAAACGATCTATCATCGATCTCTAATAAGGATACGCACGTCTTCTGAATTTGCAAGATGCAGCTTAGTAATGTTAAATATATATATATATATATTTTTTTTTTTAATAGTTAACATATTTTAGAGACATTCAGTGACAAGTAAACTTGAAACAACAGTAGGCTATATTTTGCTTTATTTTCCAAATGAAATAACATATTTTTAAATGCACTTTGTTCAAGGTATTCATGTTGCATTCTGATTCAAAGGTTTTAAAAAATAATAATTTAATATTATAACAACAGTTTTAAAACATATTAAAGGAATACTTTACCCCAAAAATCTTTTTTTTTCTTTAGTATGACACATATTTTCCACTTTTTTTTTTCCCGAATGCTGCAGCATTACTTTATCTCCCAGTTTCACAGACGAGGCTTAAGCTAGTCCCAGACTAAATTGCATGTTTGAGCTGTCTCAGATGAAAATATCTTGCTCTGATATATCTTAAAACATGTCAGTGTCATTGTTCTGTGTTAAGATGCACACCTGTAATATTTTCTTATAAGGCATTTTTGTAAAAGTTGCTTAAATATTTTAATTTAACTAATGCCTAGTCCTGGCTTAAGCTAAGCCCTATTTGTGAAACCGGAAAACCTATATGTTTTATGTACATATATATATATACACACACACACACACACACACATTCAACCCAGTCTCATGGCAGTATGTGATGTAGTCAGGCAATTTTATTTAATCTATTTATTCGTGCCAGGGACAAGTTTATTTTGTTATTTTCATAAGTCCAGCACATTTTTTATTTGAATTGGATGCCTCTTAGATTAAAAACATGGTGGACTTACGAAAATAACAAAATAAATGTGTTCCTTCCATGAATAAATACCGTGAAACTGGGTAGGCACATTCTATTATCATGGTCTAACATCTAAACATGTTTCTAAAGATGTCTTAACATCACATAATATCAAATCTGTTAAACACACTTACGCTGTCCTGATTTGGTCAACCTTTTGGAATAATTCAGCAATAACCTGTGTCCATGTCAAAAGTCAACCCTTTTTTTGACATAGCATCTTAAATGCAGCATTCAGGTGTGTGATGTTTAAAAATTAAGTCAAGGTACAGTCTCTATCTAGTGGAGGGGTGGGCAACTTCGGTCCTGGAGGGCCGGTGTCCTGCAGAGTATAGCTTCAACCCTAATCAAACACACCTGTCTGTAACTTTCTAGTGATCTTGAAGACATTGGTTAGCTTCTTCAGGTGTGTTTGATTAGGGTTGGAGCTAAACTCTGCAGGACACCAGCCCTCCAGGACCGAAGTTGCCCACCCCTGATCTAGTGCATGTTTACATACAACTACTTCTGATTGAACAGTAAGGCTAACAGTTAAATCTACAATATTAAATGTTCTGTAACATTTTTATTTGCACACTATCCTCTCATGCAACTGGGTTTCTCACAGCTGGCTCTCACAGATAACCCCAGTGTCACATCTATTCTCAACTCAAGCTTTTCAGCACAGTCCACAAAAAACCAGAAGACAGAATCAGAGGAAGACTCTATTAAACCTCTGCCCTGATCAGCATGAATATACATAACATAAATGAATATGCAAGCAACAGAGTCAAAGGAAGGTTACGCACCTGGGGAGTTTCTCTTCTCTTCCGCTCCTGATGTGACATTATTACGCTCATTCTGTAATTGGGAAATCTTTAACTCAGAACAGAAATGAAAATGCCCTTACATTGCACAGCTCTCTCCACATTTCCCCCCGGAGAGAACAGCCAGCGCTCTCCTACTCCTGCTCTTTTCCAGAGTTTGACGACAGAGATAAGATACAGCAACCTGGTCTCATAAAAATACGTACCTCTGTGCACTTTTTGTGCAACGTGCCTTGCTGTGCATTTTTCTGTGGTTTCAAAGACAATGTTTATTACGTTTATATAGGTACATATTGCTGTGTTTTAATTACATTAAATATCTGAGGACTGTCGCTAAAAGTTAATGCTCTACCATGTTTAAAATATGCCCTACACCAAATCTAACCCTAAACCTAACCGATAGTGTTAACAAATGCACTAAACCCATAGATATTAAGCCAGATATGTGTGATGCTAACATTCAAGAACATTCAATTTTCAAATATACCAGCATATTAAGTCACATAATATTCTTCACGTAATTGTGCGAAAAAACACTTTACTAATCAAAACTTGTGTGAAAAGGACTAAAAAGGGGTCAGTTTGACTACCTCTAGTGTTCATTTCTTTTGGAAACTGCAGTGATATGTACTTATTGGTATGCATTTTGTGTCTTGCTAAAAAGTGCACCTAGGTACATTTATGCCATGAGCTAGGACCTCATGTGACGCCACAGCAGAAATAACTGAAAAATAATGGGGTAAATTGGGTGATTTTTCATTTTATGCTAATGTCTCAAAGTTTCACTTTAGTTACAGTTTAGGACAAAGTGTTGAAAAAGGCTTTTTTTTCTCACCATCTGTTGGATTTAACTTGTTTTCTACATCAGAAACCACATCTATCACTTTAACAAAACCTGAAAAGGCTCTCTATAAATGTGTCTGTGTGTTGACTAGACATAAACTAAACATAATTAACCTGCGGTCATAGCCAATCCAGATGTTCAAAACACTGGCGCTGCCCAGAACTGTCACAGCCAATCAGATCCAAGTAATACGATTGACAGGTGTAATTGCACAGGGGAAATAGACACCATCGCCGCAAACAGGTAAATCAATGTGTGTCCTCCTGCTGATATAAAACTCTAAAGCATAACCTATTTATCAGTCAAGGACAATCAAAGAGATGATTAAAATTCTAATTTTAATACAAATATGTGTTTGTAAATAAAAAAGCAATTTCCTGCCAGAGACAGATTGCTGGTTGATTGATAGATTAATAGAGACAGTAAATAACTCGCTGCCTCTTAAACACACAAACATTCATGAGTTGCCTTTTAAATGAAATGCATCATAAAGTTTCACTGCGACTGGGTTGACCCCATGTCCCGTGTGCATCCATAAAACAAAACATCCTGTAAGCTCTGATGACCTGTCAGAATGGATCCATAAAGAAGCTGGGTCAGTGACAGATAACCATGTCCGGAATGATGAAAAGACAAAGAAATGGGTCTAACTTTATATTTTTAGTGGCCTTAACTACTGCAGCAAAATATGCAGTAAGGTACATAAATATGGTTGCAGAAATGTATGAAGAGGCACATATTTCCAATGAGTCTGGGTTGGGTTGTGTAAGGTGCAATTATATATTATATTATAGCGTGATTATTTTAATGATGTGTATGTGCAATATGTTGATTTGATCAAATGATTAATTTAAATATAAGTACATAGTAGCTATGGACATATACTATATATAAACTGGGACCAAGAAATGTTTCTGCAAATGTAAAACGTTTTGATCTAATGATTCTAAGAATGTTTATTTTAATAATTTAAGGGTTAAGCTATATTTATATCAATTAATTTTGTCAATACACTTAAAAAAAACAAACAAACTGATTTTAAAGGGCAAATTATTGTAAAAGTGCAACAGTAAAAGCCTGTTAATTGGTTAATGAAGTTTCCCAACTGTTGTGAAAAAACTGTATTGAACAATACATGTATTTTTATGATAATACACGTTGTGGAAGTGAAAAATAATGCATAATTTACAATGAAAACACCATTGCAATTTTACATGCAATTTTAAATCTGTAAAACCTAAAATGATGCTACCGTATTTTTACGGCAGCCACAGCTTCAAGTCCTGACAAGAAGACCTCTCCAGCTCTAAGAAACACCCAATATTGAAATCAATATTGTATATGCGCTGTTTGTTGTTCTCGCCAGTTGAAATAACATCCCTGGACATAAGTACAGTCCCTAATTCTGCTCTCACACACATCTGCTGGTGAAAACTCTTTTAACTCTGTCTGACAAGCAGATGGGTACACTGAGGCATTCACATACAGTGCAAACAGCACTCAGCGTAATCTATATTCAGCTGCTGTGTTTAGGAAACCTGTGAACGCTCGCTTCCCTTCACAAACACACGCACAGTGTATCTGTCACTCCATTGTGAGTGTTTTTCCAGCATCTGCTGCAAAGAACTGGGTCAGCTCCGACAAGACAGACAGCGTCAGGATCTTAAGGAAGGGAATGAGACGGTGAGACTGACAAGTGGATAGAGGGATGACGGGGGAGAGGAGACAAAAAAAAAAGACAACCTCCCGTCCTCTAACCTGTTCCTAATGATGGCCGTATCTAATAAGAAATTATTTTCCTCCATCCCCAGTCCTGGGAAAATGTCACTTTGAGGTGTGTAGTGGAGATAGGTGAGGTGTTTTTAGCTTTAAAATGCTCCTCACGCACGCCGGCTGCGGTGTAATGCCTTCAGCTCGGTGAGAATATCCCCATCAACTCCCTTAATAGCCCAGCGGATACACTCCACTGCCTCACACACCTGCAACACACATATCACAACAGCTGCTCTGTGCTTGAGTGCATCTGCGTGTGTGCGTGTGTCTGGGGTGTTAAAACAGGTCCAACTAAGCCTTTACTTCAGCTTGGCAAAACCTGTTTTTAGACAATGGAAACTTTATGTAGCCTAAAAGAGTCTCTCAGGTAGTTCTAGTGTCTCACATACGGTACTGAGGATTGCAAAATAAAAAACCAAGCGGTAGTCATTATTAGTCATTTTCTTGCACATTTCTCACTGGATTTGTGTCGGTATTCATTAAAAAGTCTAAAATCCAAAGCACTTTAAAGTTGAACCGTCAGTCTGTTCTTTTTTTTTTCTTTTCTTTTTAAAGTCACAGTTCCCTAGTGTTTTTATTCACCTGGCAGAAGCTAAATTGATATGTGTTTAATGGTGTGTGACATTAAAATGCATTTATTTTTACAAATGCAATTAAGTCGTACGTGACTGAGACAAACATAAAAGTACATTTCATTCATGTTATGTAGTGTCTCTTTATATACAGTATACATAATGAGATCGGCTGTTACCTGCCACTAGCTGCTCTTCTCTCTATGCTTGTGACATTTCATCAGATTCATCAGGTTTTACATGCCACTTTTTCTCACAATTACTGGTAAGCAAGTGCTCCTTTTAGACACTGTTTAAAACGCTTTATGCACATCATACAGATTTCTGGTTTAAACGGGCAGATCTCTACAAAATACAAGATGAATTCACCAAATTCTATTCTCTAATCTACAACAAATGAACATACTGTATGATCTCAGCCATTTTGTGCAACAGATCAAGGACCAGCGATACATACGTAAAATGCAATCTCACACACCACATGCTTCACATAATAACTGATCTAGGGATGACTCTGTTGATTTGGCAGGCTTTGTAAATCTAGTTTTAGCTCTCTACAGCTGATTCAGACTCTTCCAGTTCTGGTTTATGTGAGCGGCGTGCATTGATCTCTCCTTGAGTCAGAATTTTTCAATAACTGAATGTTCTCAGTTGCTTCATGCCTCTTTAATCTGCTCTTTATGACTGCTAGAGTAGTGCTAAATGTTGCACATTTGACTGGTGATTTTCAAAAATACTGTGGACCTGCCAAGTCCACCAAGGTGTTGCTGTGAATGCATCAGTTTGAGATCAGGTCACATGGATTTTATCTGAGACAACAGAAACCTCATTCAAACAACAAACAGACCGATAAAGCTCTACACAGATGTCCTAATGTGACATGATACTGTGTAAACGCACACACACACACATTCACAAATCAGGCCAGTGAATATCACCTCTAAAACAGTGGTTCCCAACCAGTGGTGCACAAAGAGTTTCCAGAGAGCATGTGGAAATGGGGTTGTTTATTTCTTTCTTTATTGTAACATAGAACAAAAACATATATTAATGCATTATAAATATTTATATTAGGGGTGCCACTATTTATTATTTAAGAATGTACCAAGGCTTGCCAATTAAACTGTCAAATGTCAGTGGATATTGTTCTTCACAAAAATGAAAAGCTCTGTTCTATTTTTTCTCCCATCACATCTCAGTCAATCAAAGCATAGAAACTAATCTCAGTAGAAGCAGCTATAAAGACTCTATATTTGTCGTTGACATTTATGCATTTAGCAGATGCTTTTATCCTTAGCTTTTATCCTTTGCATTCAAGTTGCATTTCATCAGTTCCTTGGATGTTAGACCCCGTGACTCTACTTTAACTACAGAAATGCAGAACATGGAACCCACCACTGTATTAAATGTTTTTTTATTTGTAAAAACCAAAAGTAATATTATACCAAATGAAATGAAAGACTAAGATTTTGTTTTTTACCTGGATTTAAACCATTCAATATCTAAATCAAAATCCGTTCTTGTCTTATTTCGATTACATTTTTCGATTCACTTCATATGTTGGCTACTATTTCAGCAAAGTCTCACAGTATTTATTCGTGGCAGGGACACGTTTATTTCGTTATTTTCGTACTGTAAATCCAGCACGAATGGATGCATGGAATCTTGAGTGTTTGCTGCTAAACAGCTCATTTTTTAGTTTCATCTAATCATAGAAGCCAGTGTCATTTGTAGTTCCAGTCCTGTCTGACAACTGAACATGCTGGAGCTTTTTTCTGGATGAGTGGGGAGAATTTTTCTTAAACCCTCCTGAACAACATGTGCTGATGTAGGGGCTGTTTGGCATTTTTTAAAAAGGTTTTCTGACCCTGAGACGCAACTATTTTCTGCAATTCTCCAGCTGTGATCCTTGAAGAGTCTTTAGCCATTCAAACTCTACTCCTCGCTGTGTATTAGGAGGATAGAGACACACGTCCTCTTCCAGGCAGTTTCCTAACATTGTATGTTGATTGTAAATTCTTAATTATTTCCCTGATGGTGGAAGTGGTAATTTTAACTGCTCTCGTTCTTAGCCACTTCACTAATTGGTGAAGCTTTTGCTGCACATCATAAATATATTATTTGTTTTTTCTCATTGTGTTGATGATTAAGGGAATTTGGGCTTTGTTTTCCCTTCTATATATATTTCTGTGAAACAAGAGACCATGGCTGATAATTTCATGTCCATAATCACCCTGGAGTGCTCAAAATTTTTAATATGATTGGGAATATACTTTAGAGATATTTTACTCATAAAAAATTCTAGGAGTGCCAATAATTGTGGACAACAAGAATTGGAGAAAAAAATGTATTTCATCACAAGAATTTCTCCCTATTTTCAATTGTTTTACTTGCATTTTTTGAATGAAAGATCAAAAGGATAAACAATGTAGAATGTAGATACAATATTTTTCTTCTCCTTTTTTTTCTTGGGGAATCTGCATAATGGATTTAAACATGCTGTATAAATATCTTTTTGCATAACCTACGTAGACCTACTACAGCATAACCATAAATTTGAAATATTTTAAAAAATATTTAATAAACAAATATCCAAGAATCCAAGACATTCAGAAATAATGCTAGGAAATCTAAAGAGATTTTTGAGGACTTTGAGGATAGAAAAAAAGCTTCTCGCTTACGCACAGACACCCGTACCAACCCATGCAAATATTCAACATTCCGGTTACAACTGTTCACAATAATAAATCATATTTAGAGAATTCAAGTGGGAGGTAAGGAGAGTGAGAGAGAAGGAAAGAGAGGTAACAGGAATTTGTTGCGGAGAACGATGGCAGGAAATGCTATATCCTCTCCCACACAATCACAGACACACAGTTCTCCCTGGTCCTGTGTTAATAATTCAGCACTTAACTACCAGTAAAACACTCACACACATGTGGGAGTGAATCGCTTCCTCTGTTCCTGCTCTGGAATGAAGAGAAGCATGCATCTGACAAGAGAAAAGCATTCCTCAGATGCAGTCTTTCCTCGGGGCACTTTCAGTAATGCCTATATAGCTCAAATGTCATTAGCAAAACAAACCTGCTCTGTCCCTCAAGTGCCCGTCTGGTTTCTCTCACAAACACGCTGCATGCCCATTCCAGGCCTCAAGAAGCACAAAAGCCGTAAAAGCACAAATACAACAAATTTTCCCCTATTACCCGTCCTGAAGAGCATATGATGCTCACAGCGATCTTCAAACCAACCTTGGCACTTTTGATAACTTCTCCAAGAACAGAGAAAACAATTGGAAGCTCTCCATGGTAAGCCTAAAACAAAAGGATGAAGGCACACAGGCAATGGAAGAATGAGTTATGATCCTCCCCAGAGTAAACCGGCCTGGAAGTTGTCTGTACTCTCTGTACTTAGGCAGTAATGAACCTGTAGGGTTACACAATGCCTGTTTTGTCTGAAGAGGGCTCAGACTTTTCAATTATTTCTAAATCTGTTAAAACTATTCTTGCGTGATCCGCTGTCGTTTTGAGAAAGTACAAGCACAAGCTGTCTCTTTTCACAGCAGAGGTTCTTAACTCAGTCACAGGTCTGTTCTGATGGGACACGGTCAGGGAAAACCAATGCTAAATGCAAAGAAATAACACTATAATTAATAAGAAAAAAACAATTATACGTGATTTTAGATCACATTTGAATGCAACATAATGAAAACACAAACAGGTTGCAAACCCATCATCCTTCTATGAATGTACACAAAGAGAAAAGAAATTCAATGCAGATTACATTAAATACAACCCATTTGGGTTCCAACATAAAATGTGTGTTCAGACCCACTGTTTTAGCAATTACTGGACACGTTTGGGTGCTGTTCCACAGCGCAGATGTCTCAAGATTCAGAACACACATTTATTGGCTACTGAGTTGCTCTTATTACTTAATTGCTTGCTCTAAAGGACAGAGTGAGTGAACGTAAGCCAGATACAACATCTATTTCAACATAACCTGAGGGTGACGTGACCGGGGGGCCACCAGAGATGGCACCAGGCGCTCTGTCCACCTTGGCACACCATCTATGTTGGCAACCAGCACAGACACGCAGCCAAGAGAAGCGAGTCGGGATGTAGACAGACAGGGATGCAGCTCTTTCCATCTGCTCCCAAAGCATCACCAAGCAGAGAGCCACAATAAGAGTAACATCCATTCCAAGAGAGGAGACGCTATGCATAGAAACGAACCCCGACTGCCCGCCGCTCATGAGAAGTTCTGGATATGAGATGTAATGCATCTTACCTCCAGAGCTGGCCAAGCTGCAAGATGTGGATGATGGACTGGAAGAGCCACACAAGCACTCTGCAGCATTTCCGCGTGCCGTTCACAGGCAGGGTTCTGCCGCTGCCGCTCCGCCGGTCGCTGTCCTTGGTGCTGAAATCGCATCCGTCCCCGCTCGGGGAGGCGCTCATCTCCGAGTAATCATACACGAACCACCTGAAACTTAACACCTGAACCACCGCGGAGGGAACCACCTCGAACACTAACGTGAGTCCGAACCACCAATAGTCCCGCCTCAAGTAGTAGTATGCTGCCAGCCACAGGTCGGTGGCTCCGTCGGAGAAGAAGACCAGGAGGGCGCACAGCACCCAGCAGCAGTCCAGCAGCGAGAAGCGCTTCTCGGCTCGAGGGTGCAGAGGAGTCGCGCTCTGCTCAGGGCCAAGCAGACACCGAGAAGCGCTCTCACACACGGCTGCTCCATCCGATTTAGCGGCCATGTTTGTTGTAGAAAGAGAGTGGGCAAAGGAAAGCGAAGTACAATGAGAGGGGAGGGGGATGTGTGTGCTGGAGAGAGTGTGTGAAAGCTCATGGGAGAGTTGGGAGAGAGAATGAGAGAGACAGAGAGCGAGAGAGAGAGGGGGAAAGGGGGAGGGATAACGGACAGACCTCAGGGATAGAATTGGTTTACAATACTGGGATACAATCAGCCTTGTTTCACAAACCTTTCGTTGGAAGGACTACAAAGATATTCTGTGTCTTGTGAGACTTTTGTTTTTTTCTTTATAAACCGAAACGTGTGAAAATTCAGTGAAATTCAAATATATACTGACAGCATACCTTGTGGAATGAATAAACGAAGTTTTTTGCAACTCAGAAATATGCTGTCATATTTTTGCTAAATTTTTCATGTTGATGGTTTCATTTCAATACATATTAACAATTTTTTTAAATTAATTTTCTATTTATTTATTTATTTTAACATTTCAGGAATTTCTTAATTCCTTAATAACATTAATAGCCTAATTATATATTCACGATGTGGAGTTTTATGTTCCGAATTATATTGAGGACGAAAATAAATAGAAAGTGATTTGACAAATGCTTTCCTCTATAGTATTTAATTTGCATCCTTGTTATGATTTTGTTTGTCCCATTTTAGCATGCTAGAGGGAAAGTTAACAGCTTTGCAATTTAGCTTTTTGTTTGCAAATCTGTACAGAGACATAATTTAACCGTGCATAATTGTGCGTCAAGTTACTAATAAATAAATCAAACTAACAGAGCTGTTCATCTGTGACGTCAATTTGTGGGATATCTGAAAGATTAATAAAAAAAACCAAAGTAAGTAACATTTTCAGATTAATACATTGATTTAAGGACTTTATCCTTTGACTTGTTAATCGGGAAATCTCACATCCCCCATTTAGCACTACCGTTTTTTAGCATTATGCATAATGAATGATATACTTCTAATAATATTTAACACAGAATTTAGCTACTCAAACCTAAAAGTACTTACATGTTTTGGGACTTATTTTACTGATTCGATTAACACAAGACAGTTAAAACGATCTCATTCATCAAGGCAGCTTTTTAAATACATTGTATGTTTTCCGTGTGCTTTCAGATCCATAAATGGAGAATGATAGCAGTCGTGCTTTCGTGGTGCAGTATTGGAAATGGCTTATTGATTAGTGGGATGGGCGCAAGCTCGCGCTCTCTCCGATATTTAATGTGTGACAGTGCAAAGCGAGCACGCGGTGACACTGGAACTGTCATTATGACAACGAAGCTGCATGTTACCACCCAATATAATGTACCATATCTAATGCGCTAGCAGTTTGGTGGACGTTGACTCACAATAATAGTAGTAATAACAATGACAACAACAACAACAGTACAATGTATAAAGCTCACGCGTCGTTATTAACCATTTTCATAGCGACCACGTCAGACAGTGGAAAAAAACCCCCTCTAAACTAAAAAAAAACATGTATATGACTTCTCTTGGAATATTAAGCTTAATAATAGGTTGGATCAAAGAACAGATCCAGGGTAGACAAGTCTGAGTAACAATCCTTTCCTTTTGGAGTATGTAAAAAATAACTATTTACCATTTAGTTTTATTTTAATTTCTGTATTTTTGTTCATTGTCATTTCAGAACACAGGACCTCTTCCAGTCATCAAACACTGTCTTATTACTGGTAGTAAATTATTTCCAAACAAGCATTTCAGTCAAATATGTCAATGTCAATGTCAAACCTTTAACCCCCTGAAGGAAAAAAAAATCAAACCGTGGTCACTTTTAAAAGATAATGCAATGACTGTAGGTACAGTATGAGAACCACAGACTTGGCAACCCTACATAGAGAAGATTGTCAGTGAACAGAGACTAAAACTCACCTTGTTCCTTTCAGAGTCAGTTAAATGAAAATGTCAACACAAAGCTTTACAAAAAAAAAAAAAAACGATAAGCAAATGTGTTTTTGAATTGGTGAAAAATCAATTAATTTTCAACTTAAAACTCCTTATCTGACAAAATTGGAAGACCAAAAGCAGTGCTCATGGACCGTAAGAAATAAGCAGCAGACCTAATTACACTTATTCCATTAAGTCAATTAGTGTTCTAGCTTACTTTGGGATTCGTACTGGCAGAGTTGCAGGGTAGGCTCTTTAACTTCCAACAGAGATAAATAATGCTTAGCATTACTGCTCGAATCAGATATACGGCATTCGCTTTGACACAGAACAGACTCCGTGCCTGATCTAGCCACTATAGCACTGTCGGAGAGGTGCAATGGAATCAAAGGGAAGTTCACAGAAGCAGTGTAAAATTTCAGTTCCCTTTGAGACTATTGTCCAGTAAATGATAGCTCACCCCAGCCCTTGTGGTTCAGAAGACATCATTGTCCTTTTCTGTGTGAGTTACAACTGACTGACTTTTGAAGCAGACATGCACCTCTATCTTTGTGAACATCTGTCTGAATAATGGGCTGTTTGGTGAGGTCAGAGTACTTGGGTACATGGGTATTAATCAAAGCTTTTTCAGGTGAGTCAGTGCTTTCTTATGCTGGTGTTTCCATTGCCAGCAGTTGTCTGAATAGTGCTGTGAGAGTTATTGTGTTGCGAAGACCATGCTGTGGGAAGGCTCACATTTGCACCTTGCTTTCGTCTGCTTTTTCACCCCACTGGCATAATCATATGACCAATGAATCGGACTGTATTCACTTTGTATTGGTTCTTGTGTCAGCGGAATTTCAAATTCATCTCCTCAGCTGTTTCCATCACTATTTCCTGGGGTCTCATCATGCTGATGTTCGTGAATCGAAGGAAATGACTGTTCTGTGGCGCTATGTGTACGTGCTTCCTTTTAAACCAAACACATTCATAAAAAAAGATCACTCTAGCACATTTTATCCTGCAGTAGCACAACACCAGTTCTCATTTCATATTCAATTTAGGAGGTGACACTTCTCTCAACTAAAAATGGAACAATTTTTGAATGGACTTGGCTGTACATGATAACGGTATTTATGGAGCCTGAAAATGCGAACATATGAACAGGTCTAAAACATTTCTGAAAACAATAGCGATATCTTATCCATGTAAACTACTAAAAAGTGAATTTGTGAAAACGTTGAGGTCATGCACATACATGGGAGTCTATGTGCGTATGCAAGCAGGGTTTAACTGTCCCGGCATGCATAAAACAGCATTTTTAGTCATTTTCACAGATCCATGTGAACTGGATAGTTTTGAAAACATTGTCATTTGTACATGAAACTTTTGAAAAAAAAAAAAACAAATAAAAAGGACAAATCTAATTCATGGAATTATTAACAACTCTATTACTTAAAATGATTAAACAATAAAAACGCAACGTGCTAGAGTTTCGTCAATCTTACAGATGTTACAGCATGTCAAAACACTGTAGGGAAGTCAACTTTCCTCACAGAAGAAAAGTGAGTGAGTTAATATAAATGGTAGTTAACACAAGATAGCATTTAAAGGATATGTTTATGATAGGATACACTGAAACGCATCTGTCATGCCTTATATCAACCTCAGTCACAACTACAACTAGGGTTAAAAACCACAAAGCCCTATGAATTAATAATTTTATGTGCCCTATTCATATAATATACCCAATCTATTTCAACGTATAAAGTCCAGGCTGTCTAAGCGGCTGTTTGTCATGATATGCACGAATGTACTACTCTATCGCTAGAAGGAATGTGATGTTACGCTAGTCTTGCGTTTGAGACGCTCAGTTTGTTTGTGTGTCAGTGGCAGGAATCTTGTGCAGGCTGTCAGCTGCCATGTCTGCTCGCCGTTGTTTGTCTGGTCCTCTCACCCTGGTAAGACGACTGCCAAGCCACTGCTGCCGCACCGATCTGGTGATCCGCCACGACAGGCTGACGTTGGGAGAAGATGGTTCAAAGAAAAGGCAGGAGGGGACTGAAGTCAACTCTGAAATCCAATGGAGCAAAGACACAAAGGAAACAGCGTGGAAAAACAAACCGACTCACAAACAAACAAACCAAAAAAACAAACAAACAGGTGTCTCAGGAAAGTACTTTGAAGCTGTAACCAGCCAAGCAACACATAATTTGAAGCGGTTAAAGTTTTGAAAAAGCATTTAGATACACTCAAAAAGTGGACTCACTTACTATTACCAGTAGATCTCATTGAAAAAATTGAGTTTCTTACTACAGTGTTTTGGAAATCAAAATGTTTTTACATGTCCTACCGACCCCAGCTTTAACATTGTGTGGTCATGGTCATAGCTAAATATTTACGACTCCATTTGAGACTCCTTTCGTGATTTCATGACTGCCAGTGTAAACAAAGCTTTGACTGTCAACATGAACTGTAGGCCATTTCTATTATATGTGACCATGCACCACAAAACCAGTCATAAGTTTAAAGTAGAATAAATAAGCTTTCCACTGATGCATGGCTTGTTATGACAATATTTGGCAGTTATAACACAACTGTTTGAATATCAAGAATTAAAAGGTGAAAAGAAATCAAAATATTGAGAAAATCGCCTTAAAGGTTGTCCAAATAAAGTTCTAGCAATGCATATTGTAATAATAAAATATGTTTTGATATAGTTTTATGGTAGGACATTTTATATTAAAAAAACCTAGTCATACACCACTTTGCTTAATATCCTAAGATTTTTGGCGTAAAAGAAAAAATCATTTTAACCCATATAATGTATTGTTGGCAATTGCTACAGTATACAGTAGTCAACATTTGAAGTGGATCATAAAAGTTCATCAAAGTTGTCCTAAGATAAGAATAGGTATTGTTTTTAATTTACCTGTACTACATACAGTATCAAATGGTTTTGTGGTCCAGGGTCACATATGAGGTCTGTAACATCTATTTTAATGTAGCATATAACCCATAGATAGCTTATAGTGAGCTACAATATAACAAAGACTTATATTTTGGCCTAACAAACAAATTTTTTTTTTTTTTTTTACCATATCTACTTATCCAGGACAACTGATACGTATGAACAATTATAATAGTGGCAATTGCCTTAGAAGGCAGCACTAATTACAATATTTAATTACTAGCACAAATTAATACATATTAGGCTAATGTTCTTCATTCATATAACTTATGTAGGCTAATTATACCATAATGTGAACTTTGTAGTTCCAATGCAATATGTGACCCTCCCTCTGAGGCAATAAAGGGAAAATGTGTCATTTACAAGTATTGATCTCTGGTGCAGAATGGTATGGTGTTGTATCAAACAGTCTAAACAATGTATTAACTCCAAATGAGGCACATCTGTTCAGTAAATCAGCTTGTTGGTGCCACATCTATTTCCTCAATCAAATGTGTCCGTAACCCGTTAGCTGTTTGTTTCTCAAACTGTTAACTGTGTTTGTCAAGCTTCTAAGCACCAGCTACTAAAACAAGTGATAAATTAGCTAAAATGCTTAGTTTAGTCCTTATTTATTTATTTATAAGAAAACAAGGCTGTGAGGGATAGACGTACAGTGTGTTTAGTAAATTGAACTGCTGTTAAAGGGGTGATTGAGTGTTTTGATTTTGTAGGTTTGATTGTGTTTAAGGGGTGCAGTCTAATGTGTTAATTATGGAAGCTCGTTTCCACAATTGAAATTGTCAGAAAATGGAAGAGGCTAATGATGACTGTCAGTGTCCCTCGGACTGGGGCCCCATGGAAGATCTCTCCTCGTGGGGTAACAATGATGCTAAGAATGGTGAAGAATCAGCCCAATACTACACGGGAGGAGCTGGTGAATGCTGTGAAGAGAGCTGGGACCATTGTTTCCAAGGCTACTATCAATAATACACTAAGACATCATGGTTTAAAATTTTGCATTGCACGGAAGGTTCCCCTGCTTAAGTCAGCCCATGCCCATGCCCGCCTGAAGTTTGCCAGGGACCATCTGGATGATCCAGAGGAGTTACGGGGGAAAACCAAAGAGTGGCTCCGTAAGAAGCATATCAAGGTTCTGGAGTGGCCTAGCCAGTCTCCAGACATAAATCCAAGTGAAAATCTTTGGAGGGAGCTGAAACTCTGTGTTGCTCAGTGACAGCCCCAAAACCTGACAGATCTAGAGAAGATCTGTATGGAGGAGTGGGCCAAAATCCCTCCTGCAATGTGTGCAAACCTGGTGAAGAACTACAGGAACCATTTGACCTCTGTAATTGTTAACAAAGGCTTCTGTACCAAATATTACAGTTTTTCTCGGTCGCTTTGGTACAACAGTTAATGCAATTGTCAAAACAATTAATCAATTGTGCACATCATAGTAGCAGTTTCTCATTCCTTCCAACAAATTGCTAATGCTTTTGGACATGCATCAATTGCTTTTATACAACTCTCTGCTGTTTTATAGCATTATCATTTGTTTATGTCATGTCAGTCAAAATTAACTAAACTTGTGACTGCTGAACAGTCATTCCATATAAAACTAACAGTCCTCATTTCATTGCTTGCGTCATTACATACATCTTTTTTTCCTGAAAATGTCTTCTAAATTGAATCGTTTGGACAATGCTTTGAATACAGTAAATTAGAATTGCAAAAAGCATATGCAATAAAATAATACTCACTACATGCAGTAATGTCTTACTTTAGTTCTGTCTTGAGCACTATATACTGTTCTGAGAAATGCACCAAAGCAACTGAGAAAAACTTTTTGACTCAAGTGATCAAATACTTATTTGACACAGTAATTCCCAAATAAATTGTTAAAAAAAATGATAAAATGTGATTTCCGGATTTTTCTTTTTAGATTCTGTCTCTCACAGTGGAAATGCTGAAAATTGTAGACCTCTCAGTACAGTACAGTAAGAGAACTTGCAAAATCACAGGGTGATCAAATACTTATTGACCTCACTGTATCTGATTGAACATGGCTTTGCTCCCTTTGTTATGTATTCCCGGGAGCAGGTTTATATAAATTTCTGGGTTTAAACATCAGAAACCCAGGGAAGTAACTTGTTGTAGTCCCTACAAACCATTTTTGTAGGCATTAAACCGCCTTAATTGGTGATGATAGATAGATAGATAGATAGATAGATAGATAGATAGATAGATAGATAGATAGATAGATAGATAGATAGAT
>JAUMHP010000080.1:5670303-5692158 GCA_032361065.1 Enteromius trimaculatus
TATATTATATATGCTCCCAAAGTTGATTAGTTAGAAAGCTGATTCAAATTAGAGGTCATTTGCCAATTTAGCAGACATTACAAACAATGCCAATGTCAGATATATTTTGGAATATACATTCATGTATACTAATTATGATAATTGAATTGATCGTTTTGAATGTGATGACTTACACAATGAAAAATGACTGAATCAAGTCATCAGTTTCGATCAACAAGTCATATACAATTATTTGTTGTCCAAACTGCAGACAGTTGTATTTGCACACTTGTGCCAAAGCATTTGCAATTTGCTCAAATCAATAAGAATTTGAGCAAATTCTTATTTTCAAAAAAACAAAAAAAAAAACAAAAACCCTATAACAGATTTAAACTTAAATTAACAGTGTAACAAATTTGAACTTAATACCACAGTGTTTAGCATAAATTAAAATATGGGAGTCACTGTAGCAGACAGTAGGAGATATACTGAGGTCAGACGTAATACACTCTATCTATCCGTCTCTCTGTCTGTCTATATCCATATCTATCTATCTCTCTGTCTGTAGTGCAAGTGTCAACCTTTCTAAGGTTTTCTCAAGCCAGCAACAGGCCTACAAGTTAGTCTTGAAAAACTTTATTTATATTAAATAATTTTTCTTTATTTAAATGTTTTATTTTTTATAATGTTTTATACTCACCCCTAAACCACATGTAAAAACAAAACATGTTTTCTATGTCCTCGGCCGGAAAAAGTCTTGCTACATGAGACTGTTTCTACAATAACTTGGATGCCACTCAACTGCCACAGACATTTTGATGAATGAGTTTAGACTAAAGAAGATATTGATAGTCAAAATATTATGTTAGGTGTGCATTACTGTATGGGTTTAAGAATAGATGCTAATTGAAAACTGCAGTATTATTCAAGGGTATAAATGTCTTTTGATTATATACGGGCCAAAATCAAGGTCTGTGAAATCAAGAGTCTGTTGTTCCCTAATGAAGCTTGGAGCCGAGCCACAACGATTTCAACAGTAATTCTCTCTTCAATGTTTTCTTTTGTTTAGAACTTCAACTGGGAAAGGCTTAGAATTCACATGGCAAAGAAATCAGCCCGTAAGCTTGTGTTTTTTACAACAAACACAAATATTGATCAAAGCCATCAATGTTACAACCTTTGCAGTTAAAGCTGCATTTTATGCCGCTCATTGATCCAATATCTGGCAAGCGGAGTGACATTACTGAGAGGAATGAACAGAGGCAAACGCACATAGGCACACAGAGCAGTGTGACTGCAGAAGTGACACCAACACCACAAAATCTCATCAAAGCACTGAAGCAGAAGACTATCGTCATTCACAGGCAACCCCAGGAGGACAGAGAGGGAGAGAGAGCATTTACTCAGCTGACTTGGGGAGGGAAGAAGGTGACAGTAAAAAGAGAGATGAGAAAGTATCGTTAAAGGAGCAGGTTTGGATGTGTGTGTAACAGAGAGATGTAAAGCAGAATGTCAGAATAATTCACAGAAATTACACAATCATGCTGTAATGTCCTAAATGAAGCTTTACGGACCTTAAGATGTAACAGTTTACCTGCACAGCTTCTGCCGGCTGGCCTCCCTTACACAGTCAACTTATTTCATTTTATGTAAATGAAAACAAGACCATTGAAGTAAAGCAATCTGATGGGATTTCATGGGTATTTCATATCTAAACACCAAACTTACATATTCCCAGAGGTTCAGATGGAGCATAAGCCATTCACGTTATTAGAGAAATCATACACATAATAAAATATTGTACATTTTAATGCAAGCATAGTGTGTTTAACATTACCTTTTAAATCGTTGTGTTATTTGTGTTTTGCAGAATGTTGTTTTAAACAATATGTACTACATTTCAAAAGTTATAGATACATTTATGCATTTGATTTCCTTTGATACTCCTAATTGTGAGGCTGGACATGTAAGACAGATCTGTACACATTTAGATGCTGCCACACTGTGGTCGGCATTTGAATGTACACCTGCTCACCCTCTCACCCTCTCTCTCTCTCTCTCTCTCTCTTACACACACACTCACACACACACACATGTTCTCTCTCTCTCTCTCTCTCTCTCTCTCTCTCTCAGGAGGAGGAAGTTCTATGATTAGCTCTCTCTAGGAGTCACTCCATCTGCCAAGGTCAGGAGCTCTTATCAGCTCTGCTGCAGCTGCCTGTCCAGTACAACACAACAGAACACAACAACTGAGAGAGAGAGAGACATAGAGGACAAATGAGACAGAGTGGCATACTGCCAAAAGACTAAGAGTTTTCACTCGATCACTTCAGGTCAGAACAGGATCGAAAAAGTAGTTGCAGGTTTACAATGGCCAAAACAGAATAACTGAAAGGGTGAAAAAAAGGGAGAAGATTGAGATGGAAAATTTGGCTGATATGTCCAACTATAAAAAATCTGGATCGGCGATATGAGACGTGGACCTTGTCCAAATGCTACACTCACAGTCACCATATGGCCCAGAATGCCCTCTGCTGGGGAGTGCACTGCATCACAGTCCTTCTTAAATAATCAAAACTTCCATCCAGGCTTGCCTGACCTCACTTTTCAAAGTATCCTTTCAAGATCAAACCTTTTGTTTTCTATGTGTAAATTTAATTGGAATTTGGCTTTAGAAGAGGAATGGGATGTTAAATGAGTAAAACTCCACACCATGTCAACAGTGGAAAAGATCAGACTGGACTATAAAACATAGGACATGATAAAATGTGGTCCCAGGCCCTGCATGAGGGTCGCAGGCTAAGATCCTAGCACTGCACTGTAGCACTGGGAAAATCATTTTCTACTCTTGGGGGGAAAAAAATACAATTTATTTTTATTTTTTTTTATTTAAATTGACCAAAAGTGAGAGTAAAGGCATTTAGAATGTTACAAATGTTTCCTATTTCAAATAAATACTGTTCTTTTGAATTTGATATAAAAGAGAAGTATCAAAGAGTGCTGAAATGTATCATGGCTTAAACAAAACCTCAACCTCGCACCTCTGAACAGTTAACTGAGAAAGAAAAGTAAAACTTTTTTTCTGTAAATACACAAATACATATACGTTTAACAATAGAGCTTTCCTTTATAATTTAATGAATCAGTTCTAAGCATGTTTAGGTATAATTTACTTGGAAACAAAAAAAAAAATGATTCAAAGAATAAATTCTTTGCAGTGAACCTACTGAATCCCCAATGCAGTGATGTTTTGCTGTGGTTACACATGATCATTTATGCAAAGACACAACAAATGCTTGCTTGCATTATAGTCTTATTAATTCTCTCTCACAAATGTACTGTATTCAAAAGTATAGTCCCTGTGGACCTCTTCCTTTCTGCTGAGATGAGGAGGTGTGATAACACTGTCTAGACATAATATCAAATATAGATGGGGTCCATTGTGAAACAGCACCTACAGAGGCACTGTGAGATCAAAAGAAATGCATCTAACAGGTGTAAACCTGTGGATGGAAAAATATGAACCAATATGCATCATTAATTGTACAAAAAGTAGATGATGTGAATACAGTCTTTAGCTTGTGCTGGCCACCCTACTTGCTTATGGTGTGTTTGGTTTGTGTATGTGTGTGCGTATGTGCCTGTGTTTTTTCCCGTAAAGTTTGTTGCTGGGTCTAGGGAGAACATCCTGTCAGCAGACCCTCAGGAAAGGCTTGTGTGTGTCTGTTTAGACAAAGGTTTGTGTGTGTGTGTGTAAAAGAGATAAAAAGCCTAAAACACCTGCTGTACAAATAAATTTCCGTTTAATGCAGGAAGCAACAAGCTTCAAGCTAAAAATCATAAAGTCAACACCTTCCCTCACTTATAACTCCCTCACAGCAATCGTCTGACCCTCAGATAACCTCAGATAAAGCTTGTGATAGCTCGTGCAACAATATAACACTATTTGTAGAAACCTACTGATGGTTATTAGATATAGTCTAGATTTAAACCATTTATAAATAATCTGTGTAAACTTCTGTAGCACTAGCGGGACCAAAAATAATGCTAAAATAACATTTTACCGTCTTCCTCAAACGTTCAGAACTGGTGGAGCATTTTAACAAAAAAAAAATGTGATTTAGCATAACAATTTCACGTGCTGCCAAGAAAACTAATTGCACATTGCAATTGTACACACACTGGAAGGTTTTAAAAAGTGAGGTCAGAACTATCAGAGCATAGTTTCTTATGCTCACCTGCATTTATTTGATGAAAAATACAGTAATACTGTAATAATGTGAAATCATTTAAAAAAACTATTTATGCATATTTTAAAGAATAATAGTCATGTGACTAAAAAGCTCCATTTTCTGCATCAATTACTTCAGTTTTGCAAACATATTTACTGTCACTTTTGTTCCGGTAAATCAATCTATTCATTTATGAGTAAAATGAATACAGAACTGAATTAAAAGAAACAGCGCAACCAGAAATGAAAATTTTCTAAAAATGTACTCTCGCTCAGGCCATGCAGGATTCAGGTGACTTTGTATGTTCATCAGAACAGATTTGGAGGAACCGATTGATGCTTTGCAGCTCCAATCCACCAATTAAACACCTTGTTAAGCAAAAAGCTGCATGTTTGTAAATTGTTTTAACTTTAAACTGAAGCCTCTTATCTGTAAAAACACTTAAAAAAGTCAATCACCTGTGGGCCTCTCTCATCAAAAGTAACAAACATATTCAGACTGTTTTTGTTTGTAGCAGTGCTTGATTTGTGCAAATTTCTCTCATGATTCAGACTGCACAACTTATTGACTGGCAAAGCAATATTCTAACTAGAGGATTCGATTTTTAACCAAAAGCAATGGTTTGAAGCAAAATTTCTTCAAAGGTGTTCTGATGAGCAAACACAATTACATCTTGGATGGCTTGAGGGTGAATACATTTTCAGCAAATGGGAATTATTCCTTTAAGAGCATTAAGTGGAACAACAAGCAATTTTAGCTGCATCTGGAATCAATGGACAGAATGCACACAAACAAGCATCTATCCAAGCGGTCAGTAGTTCGGCAGCTGTTCTAATGGCAGTGTGAGATATAATTAGTCTGAATGAGATAGCGCAGAACGCCGGGATGGCCTGATCTGTGGTCAGCAGGTCAGCATGGCTGCTCTTATGGGCTCCCGCTTGCAACACGCCACACCACAGAGCTTCCTTCAGAGGGAGGAAGAGAGAAAGGTAGAGTCTTATATACAGATATAAAGTGGTTCTGGTGTACCGCTGGAGGACGTTCCACTGGGCTGATGTGGCTGTCCTCACTTCACAGTTGGCCATCAAAAGCAAATTCAACACCACAGAGACCAAACCTTCCTGACCTCGCTCTCCACATTACCCATGACCAACGGTGTCTCCAAACAAGCCCTGCACGCTCACAACCACTGAAATCAAGGTCTGCCAGCCAGGAATATGAGACCTTGTATTCATAGCTTGTTTATCATTTGGAATAGAAGAATTGAGGTTCGAAAAAATAATGCGAACTGGTGCAATTTGGTGCAACCAAATGTATTTTTGTGGGTTGATCCAAAATCATAATAATTGTGTTTTCTAGCCCTTAAGGGTCTACAGTGATGAACTAAAACACAAATGCACATATTATAGCGTCACCTAGTGCGTGACAGATATGAATGTATTCACCGGAAGCATCCCACTAATCTCAAATTATCTATGATTTATGGTCCAGACACTTTCAGTTCTTGCACTCCTAAAAATAAAACATAAAATAGGAAATGATATCGTAGAGGTGGATTCAACACACACATCATCTTGCCTCTGTGTCAAGGTCAGTAAGTCATAAACTAAAATGAGTTCTGAACTAGATTTAATACAAAAAGCAAAAACAACTTTCGTTTTGCCTTCAAATTAATCTCAATCAAACTGCATTTGGGTTATTTTGACTAGGTTAAAACAAAACTAACTAACTAACTAAATAAATAAATAAAACTCTTAATATATATATATATATATATATATGTATACTGTTTGTCCAAACTGCCTTTAAGACTAAAATAAATTAATAAATTCAGGGAGGACTAACCAAAGTTATGTTTGCTTATACAACTATCATTTAAACGATTCTTAATATGTCTTAAATGACAGCATGTTAATGCAAGCAAAAACAGTTTAGAGCTCTACACACTTTTCTGCCTCAGCTGTTCGTCTCTCTCTCTCTCTCTGTCTCTCTCACCGTCTTCCCAAGCTCCTGTTTCTTTGCATCACCATGAGCACTGTTTCCTGTTTTTCATACAAACTCGTAACGGTCTCTGGGGACCAACAAAGGAACCTCAGCAACCTCACACACACACACACACTCACACACATGCTAAAACTAACTCCACAGGGAGGTATGTGAGAATAATAGAGATGGGTCTAGAGGGTTTTACTGACGTCTGAATCATTCATAGATGCAGTGTTGTCAAGGATTTTCTTCAGGTCAGTAAACACCCAGCAATCCAGCACAGCAACTGTACCCATAACACCACATATTACGACTTTCCCATGTGTTCTTACACTCACTGACATCTCATTTTACAGTGGCAAATGAATATAGAATACAGTCTTCCAGGTAGTAGCCTATATGACATCTACACCTATCAAATGACAAATGTATATTTAGTGGAGCGCTATAAATAAATTAAAGCCATACATAAGGAAAGGGCAGTAACTATCAGGCTCATATACAAAGTAACTACAGATGAAGCCCAAGTTTACTTCAGTTGTAGCACAAACACTTGATGCCTGCTTAATAATTAACAAATAGCACTTCAAAGTGTACTTATGCAACCCATCAGGCACCAGACGTACATACAACGTCAGGTTACGTTCTTACTCCCAACTCGTCACACTTTGATGCTTGGTCAAGACCATTTTGTGTCACGGAGGCTGGACGAGAAATGAATGATCTGAACGAGTCCCCGTGTAGCGTGACGGATTAACTCAAACGCGGAAAAGCGCGAGTGAGCGGATAAATCACGCGATTGATCTGAGAACGCTCCTGTAAAGGAGTAGAGATTTTCACCAAGAAAACCCGCGTTCCCACACGCACACAGACAGGTAAATAAACGCTCGAAGAGCATAAAAGAGTACTCACGTGAGTTGATGATGAACGGGACCTGACGGGAAGAGTTGTGAACTCAATGTCTGGTGCTAGACAACACCGGTTTCCTGTTAAAATACCTGCGTGAGGTTACTTCCGGGTCCTCGTGACCTCACGTGATCTGGTACGTGTGACAGTTTGTGTCGCTTTTTGGCGATCAAGGTACCCCTTTGTAGTGATTTTTCGATGCGAAGGGTCCTCAGTTGTTTTTAGTTGTTGTGCTTAATGTAATGGTTTTGCGTGCATTTATACATTTATTATACATTTGTTTTATTTATATTCGAGCACCAAAAGCCAACCCCTACCTCAAACCTACCCATGAACCATATAAACATACACACATGCAGTTACTGTACAGGTATTTAAAACCAATCATAAACAAGCAGTATAAATACATTACAAACAAGTCGTGTCATATTCCAATTCTTTTAAAGTGATATGAAGTCTTTATGCGATGAAGAGGGTAAAACAAACAAAGTGATCCCGCTCTGTTAATGCGCTGTCATCAACTGTCAACTCATTCAGAAAACATACTCCCGTTTCATGACGCAATCAGTCACGAGATACACAGGAGCCAATAGTATTTCACAGTATGCAGTCGGTCGCAAGACACGCAAGAGCCAATGGCATTTCACAACCAATGTTAACTAAAACAACTGAGGACCCTTTGCATCAAAAAGTGACTACAAACCTTGATCGTCAAAAAGCGACGCAAAATGATCTTGACCAAGTGTCAAAATGTTGATGAGTTGGGAGTGAGAACGTGTTGCAGATTGTTGTTGGACATGACGTCGGACAGACAAAATCGGGTTTATGTAAAGTAGTAAGGATATTGTTAAAATAATCCATGTGACATCAGTTCATCAACGACTTTGTTCAACTATTTTTTTCTCTTTTTGTTTTTGTTTTTTTGAAGGCAAAAAGTATTTTCGTAGTTTAATAACATTAAAGGCAGGGTAAGTGATTTCTGGAAGCCAATGTTGATATTTGAAATCACCAAAACAAACACGCCCCAACCCCAAAACAGTCTCGTCCCTATTTTGGCAATGAGTAGTTCTGTGAAACAAAACAGAACCAATGTTACACCGTCTACACGGCACGCGAGCGTCCCAACAAAACACTATAGAAGTCAGTGATACAGTCTACACCAGACGCAAGCGGCATGACAAATCTCAGACAGAAAACCTGCCATATTTTCACGGGTCCTACTTCTTGCCTTATCGTTCAACAGACATTTTCTCTCTCTTTTTTTTTTTTTTTTTTGATTTTATCTTTCTGTCGTTCGACTCGGCTGTTCACTGAACTCTCTCTCCATACACGCCATTAGTAGACACGCCCCTTTCTGCTGATTGCTACAAGTACTTGACCCTGACGCGGTTTTCTCGGATTTCGCAAAAGAATTCTTAATTCATTGGTGTTATGAAAATGAACAAATTAAATAAAATAAGGGTGAATAATTAATGACAAAATTTCTTTTTTCTGGAGAACTAGCCCTTTAAATATGGTTAATGTGAAAATTGCATTGCATTGTCTCACTCTTATCCCCAACTTCTGTTGCCTCATGTAACAGTAAAGTGTCTGTTGGATGAGCACTTCAGAAGGCCTTTGGCTAGCATTTTTATGAATACTTTGAAGTTGGACAGTTTTCATCTACTATATTTAGGAAGTAGGCATATTCAGATGCATATCAACAGTGCAGTGATCTATCAATCCTGTTGATGAACAATTTCGTTTACAAAGTAATGGGAAATACCTCCTTGAGGTATCACTGATGTTGAGTAATACGTGACCAGGAAAAGGAAAAAACATCCTCCAACTGGGGAAATAGAAATAGACTGAGACTGAGAAATAGGAAATGTTGTGCTGAGAGCTAACAGCAGCAGCAGCGAACGCTTTTGTTAACATCACACGTCTGCCATATCGTTTTAAAGACACCTCTATAAAGTGCTATTCAGATAACCTGTTGACAAATAATGGTTTGAAGTGTTGTGCAATCTCACTCTCTTTCCCTTTCTTTAAATCTGTTTTTGAGTGTGAAATTAAAGTGTGTGAAACAGGAAGAAACTGGAATAACAAAGGAGAGGAAACAGAGTCATCTGCTTTATGAATGAACGCACACACATTTTTACAGGTGACAATGTGCCAATCCACCAGATATAGTTAGGATTGGCCTTAAGTACTACAACAACCTCACCTGTGCAAACATTTGTCACTGGACAGTTTCTTTTTTTAGATTAATCACACCTGTATTTGTCTTGTATTTCAATATTTAAGCAATTATTACACCAGCAGGAATGCAGTTTTAGTGAATATCAGCATTCTGACATGCTCTACAACAGCAGGGTTGCATTTTACAAAGTCTATCATCATCAACTGAATATGTAGATGTCTCTGGAAAAATTCACCTTCAGATATCTTGGGAACAGGATCACTGCAGTGCTGCTTCGTGCTGGCTCTCTTGCTGGCCACAGAGAGCTGCAGAAGACGAGAGAAAGAGAGAGAGCATGAAAAAGGAAATGTTTGGCTTTCCATCAGAAACTTAAGCTCTTTTTGATGTGCCGAATAGCGCTGGAGTGGGTGGTTAGCTTCAGAGACTCACAAGCGACACATAGGCAACATCTTTCCTCATCTTGTTTTCCTGTCTTTTTCAATTTTGGGCTGAACTTTCCAGACATTTTTGGGGTAAATTAAGAGTAAATAAGTGGAATGTGCTGACAAACTTTTCATGTGAAAATAAAATCAGAAAATAGAATTGGAAAGCAACAACAAGGAAAGCTTTATAGAGCTGTGTAGCTTCAAACTGTGGGCGTGTGTATTGTGTGCAGATATTCAGAGAGCAAGAAGATAAAAGCTAAAGAAGCTATTCCTGAAAATGATCTTTTTTTTCCTCTCCCATTTTCATTAGTTCAGACTTATAACAATTCTCTTATGTTTTGTTCCTTTTTGCTTGAGCGAATGCTCGTTTCATTTTTCAACCCTTTAAGTGATAGTTTTTTGTCTTATTTGTTGTTTTTATGGTGACTATTGTTCTTTTCTTGTTAAGATGTTTTAGGTTTGCTTAATTAATTTGCTTGATTTTTTTTAATTATTTTTATGTTCATTTAAATTCCTTGATTATCTGTTTATATAAGTTTTTGTTTCATTGTTTGATTGCCTAGTTTTTGTTTCTTTGTTTTTTTCTCTCGTTTGTTTGTTTTTAAATATTTATTTTTATGTTTGTTTTGTTGAGTCTTTGTTTCATTGTTTGTCTGATTGCAGTTTTTGTCCTTCAGTGTTCGTTTTGGTCTGTTTGTTTCTTTGTTTTTGTTTGACTTTCCTTGAACATTTGTTTTATTTTTTTGTTTGATTGCTTAGTTTTATCTATTTTCTTTTCTGTGTTTGTTTCTTAGAATCCTTCTTCGTTTGACTGATTGCAGTTTTGTATTTGAGCTTTTGTTTAATTATTTTTAATTTGTTTCATTTTTTAGTTTGATCGCTTAGTTTTTTTTTCTTTTTTATGTTTGTTACATTATTTGAGTTTTTGATTGACTGATGGCCTCTGAATTTGAGTTTGATTTGTTCTGTTCTCTTTATTAGTATTTGTTTCGTTGTTTGATTGCTTCTTTCTTTCTTTCTTACTGTCGTCTACACTCGTTTACCCCCCACCCTCCCCCCACATTTGGCACTCGTCCACTCCCCACACTTGCGGTCTCCCTGTCTTCTTCTCTCCCAGAGAAAACCACTTAATGCAAACAAAAAAGAGTTTTGTCCTCAGTTTGCAGAGTCCTGTCACATCGCTACGGAAACAGCTATTTAACACAGTGAAGATAAATCAGTGAGTAAGTGGTAGTGTCTTTACATCACAGAGACTTGAAAAAAACATCACTCATCAAGGGCATAAAGTTGTTTTTTATAATTACACGGATAGCAAATAACAGGCAGGATGAGAAAGGAATAAAATAACACACAGAGCCTGGGTGGATGTTACACAACGGCCGCATGGCTCCAGCGGGTTAAGAGACTGTTTGGTCCTGGGAAAAGGATATAAGTTTACTGTGTGTGTGATTGTGTCTGAGAGAGTCAACAATTGAAATTACCCTGTCGAAGACCAAGTGGAGACACTGCCCTCGAAACCTCCGGGCAAGGGCAGTGACTAGCCCTTTAGTAGTATGTGTTGAGTGTGTGGGTGAGCACACACACACGCACACACTCGAACTCAGGGCCAAGTCCTGCTTGACTCTGCAGAGACAGAGACTCACAATGATATGTTTGTAAAAGAGAAATGGAAACCTGAGAAGGGGAATTGTGTGAAAGGAAAAAAATAACCTCGAAACAGAAAAACATCAAAAACACTCAAAACAACCCCCAAAAAAGAACGGAGCGTTTATGAGGGCTGTTTTAGTCTGCTGGCTCACTCCCCGATCTTTAGCAAGGCGTCACTCCGGGTCAGCAGCCCGTCTCACAGACGCTGCACTGTCAATTATGGCACTGTCATGGAAACTGCAGAAAGCCATGGAGAAAATGACCCCTCGCAACTCAGAGTAGTGCAGCTTGTCCTGGAATAACACAGTGCACTGCTACTTTAACAATTAGAACACACTGTCAGCAACTGCCATGTTTAACTGTAATTTCATACAATAAAATATCATATTCAGAACTTAACACTGAAATGCAAGCTTATAGGTCATTACTCAAATGACTGTTGAAACACAACCATATCATGCAAAATTGTTTTAGTTGTTTTATTCACCTCACATACTGTATCTACACTAGGGCCTATATGTGGCACTTATGTTCATTGTAGTATGGAAATAATATCGTTTTTTAATTTAAAAGCATGTGCAATAAAAACAAAGTGTAGAAAACATTTCACTTGGAAATTGCTAACAAATTTTACAATTATTTCTAAAGAAATGGCAAAAGTACTGCACTGAAATTAGATTTTTAAGTGGAAATTTGTAGTGCTGCAATGATTTTTATTTATTTATCAGTTTTGAAAATGTATTTTTACAGTGTGTGTGTATACTAAACAAGGTCATTTCAAGGTCACATAAAATTGCTAACTTTTATATAAAGACAAAAGTGATAACAAAAGCACAATAAATCAACAAATCGCAAAAAAAAAGCAACAAAATGATGGAAACATCCTGAGAACGTAAACACAGTGTACATATACTCAAGATTACTGTAATGCAGGCACAGATAATTATTGTAATTCTACAGTATGACATTGCTGCATTACAGTTATTTTCTGAACCTTATTTACAGTGAAGTTTCAGCATACAACCATCATTTAATTGCAATACGTTTTAGAACTGCTAATGTACAAAAAATGCACAATCCTGTTCAGTGCACAAATACTGTATATCAAATGAAAGTGGGACTAAAAATGTGATTAAAATGTGCTAAAGCATCAGTATTAGGCCTATTTTTTAACAGTAGAAGTCTTAGCAGGTTGTTTACGCTGTAACTATCTCACCGTGTGTTTGAAGCTCAGAGTGGAATGGCATTTGTCCATTTGGTTGGGTCACAGTTACCATTCTGTCCGGGGTTTGAACCCACAACCCACGGGTCACACAAACCCAAGGCCACCAAACCACAGCCATGCTCGTAAATTATGACGGCAGTTCAGGAAAGGGAAAGTCAAAGAAGACGTACGTTCCAGTTCAACGGTAAAGATTGGACACAGGAAGTCAGGAACCAGCGACCAGCAGCTTTGTGTTTTCCAGTGCTGTCTCTGGAATAATATTCCATTTAAAAAGCCACCTACTCACAGGGATCAAGTTGCAGTAAGTCAATGTGACGTTTCATGTATCATTGCTAAAAATGTCAAATATAGCTCTTCCTAATGATCTCAAGATGTTTTAGATTTGGTTGTATAAAAAGCTGATGTATGAGGCTGACTATAACATTCCCTGCAGTCTGAACTCTTGCCTGGCCGACCAGTGGCCCCATTTCACCTGGTATAGGGTGTTACACCCACATATGTTTAGTGCTAAATCTGAGCTATTTTAGTATTATTTTCTATACTACTATAATTTTTGGAATTAAGAATATAAACATTATTTTTATATTTTTGAAACGACTCTAAAATTCTACTTGATCACAACAACAGTGTTCCCACAGAAATATTGAACTGCACAACTGATAATAATAAAAACACATTTATAAAAAAAAAGAAAAGAAAAAGTGATTTCTGAAGGCTCACGTGACATTGTAATGATGCAAAATTCAACTTTGCCATAACAGGATTAAATTACATTTTAATATTTATGTAGAAAACAGTTATTTGAACAATTAAAACATTTTTGAACAAATAAATGCAGCCTTGCTGAGACATAAGAAACAAGGCAGATTTGTGAGATGTATTACATCACGTATCTACCAGGTGTAAGCAGGGCCAGTCTGTATTGTAATAAATACGTGGTTCCTTTACGCATTTACGGGTACACGCATGTTTATTCGCGCACACATATGCGCCATGTCCTGCTGCTTACACAGGAAGGGGAGGTAGAGCTACTTCCTGCCCAAGAGGGGAAGAGTAAGGGTATAGCAGGGGGCCATACTTCCTGTTAAGAAGAAGAAGGGAGGAAAGAAACAGAAAATATACAGATGACATCATGCAGTAAGTTTGTTGGACGGGGTTTTGGGGAGAGTCCGTATTTTGGCCTGATGGAAAAGCTGAAGCAAGTGTGCAAAGAAAAACACACACACACACACACGTGCAATCTTCAGCTGCAATAATAAAACACTTACACAGGTCAAGCTCTTTCATCTTCTTACTTAGTGACACTTAAAATCACTCACACTCCCATGTGTGCAAATGCATAAACTACATATAAAAACATGCTACAAACTACAATTTTGTATAATGTGAAGAATATGTGAGTGATGGTCATACAAATTATACTGGCATAACTGTTCACGATGCTTGCCAAGATATTTCCCAGAATTGTTTTGCTGTGTTTCTAACAATCAAGTGTCCTCCTCTGAATGCAGTATAACACGACAGTGTCTGTTATTGCATGTGTTGTTACGGTTGTTTAATCGGTTGCAGCAACTTCCATTTTTTTGTTATATTTTTTTGAATTATATTTTGCGCCAGTTTGCCAGATAGTGATGGTTATGCTCTCTTTAACACATTTATTGAAATAGTGTTTTCTTTGTCAAATTATTTACCCAATATTACATTTTTTGGTATAAGTTAAATTCTCAACAATGTAAGGAAACATACTGTACGTAGCTTATAATATTCTGGTCTCAAGAAATGCAAACAAAGCATAAGCTGTAATGTCTGTTTATGAAAAAATGACACATTAGGCCTGTTCACACCATAGACTGTGAAATTTTTAAAGACCATTTTTGAAGTTCAAAGTGGGAAGAGCTGGCCGTCGCCATCTTGGCAACGCATCACTCCTGGATAACCAAATTGGGCAAAGAGGCAGGACATGGGTGGAGCTGATTGTTAAAGCCACGCCCAAGTAGCACACTGGTGACAGCAGCAGCAATCCACCTGTCACTCATGTGGCCACGCCCTTAATTATGCAGCACTTTAGGGCTTTATATAATTTAAACGGATGAGTTATAAAAAAGAATACACCTCCCTTACAGTTGTCATGATGGGCAAAATTTGCTGTATAGACCAAAACTATAATGACAATGATATAGTTTTAAAAATCATCTTTAACAATTACGAAATAAAGGAATAATATCTTTGGAATCACTGATGATCTTTTTAAAATAAAACCAGACAGCCAATCAGAATCCATCCTGCTTTAAAAAGCTTGAGCATTTACAGTGGCAAACAACGGAACATGGTTATAATAACGTTATTGTGTGCTGGTTTGGAGACTAATATAGTTATGATGTGAACAGGCCTTTTATGAAATATTTCCTTTTATGAGTCAGCCAAAAAGCTTCACAAAACAGCCTCAAGCTCCTTTGTAATTTAGTGGTTTGAACCGACTCAGTGAATCATTCAGAGTCATTACTGCTGACAGAGTCATTTTCGGCCTGATTTGAAATAAACTGTTATTGTGCTATATAGCAGCTACGTTTTAGGTTTGTGAAAATGATATCAGTTACTTAATAACTGTCACAACATGAAATAAATAAAGATACGTGACCACAACACACACACACACACACACACACATACATACGCACACATGTGACACACACACATATATATATATATATATATATATAATATATAACTTTATTTTAATGTTTACTTACAAACAATACAGCAGAAAAACCCTTTCTCTTTTTTTCTGTCTGGAGTCTACCAGAAATATGCAGGTATAGAAACAGTGTAATCAAACGTTGTAGCAAAAAAACGTTCAAAGGCACTTTGAATGCTTTGAACCTCTTTATTTTTAGGCCCAAAATCTTTTGAACAAGCACTGGTCAGCTGACTGATAATGAGATACAAAGACTTAAGTGGAAACATTGTTTTAAATGTGAAGCCAGCAGAGTTTTGATTATTCAACTGAAAAGCGAAGAGCTTTACTGTCCTTTTTTTTAGGACTAAAAAATCACCAGGGGTGCATGTCATGAAAACACTGCTCATGAGTTCATGAAGCCACAGATGGGCAATAAACTGTAAACTGTGAAAGAAATGGCGAAATACCAGGAGCAACCACAAATGCAGCTTTTGAGCCTTCTTTCTGTCTGTCACACAAAATAACATGCAGCTCAAAATAAGCGTCGTTTTGCTGACCTGCACATCGGACTTCAGAATTACTGGACCTGCATGATCGGTCAGTGTTGTTCTTTCCATTTAGAGAGCTGGTCAGGGGTGAAAAAAAGCTCCTTTTCCCTTTAACATCCTTCCCCCCGCAGCACACACACACACACACAGATCTCTGCTATCCCAACATCCCCAGTTTCCCCAGGATCTTCCTCTGTTTTGGCATTCCTGCTAATTCTATGGCTAATTAATTGGCGGGATGAAACTTTACCGCACAGCGGCTGACCTGGACCTAACTGAGCCCACTTAACGTCTTGGCAAAAGACATCCGAATATAGTCAGCATGATACGAAGGAAAAGAACACATGAAATGTGTACGATTGGATGTAAAGAATAACACACACTAGGCATCCTGCCTGAAATGTAAATGCTTTGGAAAGACTATTTTCCCTCTTGAAACCCACTCTTATATCAATCTTTTTGTTCTCCAGTATTGAGTGAATCAACATGAGGGAACATTTCTTTAATCTCAGAGCTGCCTTTTTTGTATGAAGACATAAGAGAAGACAGTTTCAGTTTTGTTCTCCTCAGTCGAAAATGTTTTCTTTTTGTCCGTGGTTTTAGGGGAAAAAATAGCTTAAAGAGCCAAACTCATTTTGTGGCTGATCAAAAATCTTGGAGGAGGGAATCAGAGAGACAAGACTGGATTACAACTTAAACATTGCGGCCCTGCTCTCGCTCTCCATTCTCTCAAAAAGGCAACAACAATTGCAGCCACATCACCATTTTACATAAATCAGGCATATATGCACCTAATGTAACTGTAAAGATTTTGACAACTACCCAACATTTAGTGACAACTTTATTTTGCAAAATATGCATCGATACATTTTGATGTGTAATACATTTTTTTATTAAAACCGTTTTAAGAAGAAAAAACACATTGAGAAGCACATGCACTCTGTGGTGTGGGAAAGTGTGTTAGTGAAATACTATGTACAATTGTGTGTTTTCAATTTAATTGCTTTGATTTAATAGCTCTGAGACATTTTTTATTGCAAACTCTTTTTATTTGAAGATAATTATTACCAAAAGGGGGAGAGTTATTACCAACTCAACATGTTCCTCAAGTGCTAAGAGGATTACAAAATTTCATGTCCACATGAAATGCCCAATTCAAACATATTCAACCACACAGAAGGGAAGAATGCGAGATAAATTAGTCGCCAATGGATCAAAATACGTCAGATGTAATGAAAAAGAAAAAATATATATATTTGTAACTTATTAAGTGCAGTATAAAGTCTTGAGTGGTTTTCACATACCCAGTGCAAAACATATCTTCATACAACCTTATATAAAATGTCTATAAAAATAGAAATAAAAAATATAAAAAGCAAACAAAAAGACAATATATTTATATGTATTGCAAAAATATTCACATTCTTGACTTCCACGTCCCAGTACCCTCATTTGAGACCGTAAGCATACAGTAGCTGGATGGAGTCAGCAAAATTATTGGTTAAATCGGCCACAGTCTCAGAAAGTACAGGTTATCAAGACCAGAAATGACTAGTCATACTGTGAAATGCAATTTAGTGAAGCCTATATGGTGAAAACCATCCTGTATAGAATTAAGTAACCTCCAGTGATTCGTGAAACCGGGCAAGATGATTCCCTGAAGAAGGTAACTCGAATAAATCAAAAAGATCTGAGCCTCAAAAAAGCCATATGTGCACCAGACTTCAGGACTGCGTGGAGAAGTGGTTTTATCCCGTAATGCATGCGCTGTAGTAGACGGCACTGCTGGCGTCGGACAGGGCTGATATCAAAGCGCTGCTCTCCTCGCAAGGGGCGTTCCTGCTTAATCGAGTCCTGCTCGCGCTCAGGTATTGGTCAAATTCAATCCTGTCCACTTCGCCCCAGAACTCAGCTGAGGGTCCCAGCTGGTCCACAGTGTCCAGAGAGGGCGGAGCGACCTGAGCGACCGCCGAGGTCTCGGGCGGCGGAGACAGCTGGCCCAGATGAGAGGTGAAGACGGGCTGGGACTGACTGCTCCCGTATATCTGACCGTAATAGCCTGCAGGTGTGGGAGTGTGAGGAGCCTTGGAGGATTCTGGGAGGTTCATGTTGGGGTAGAGACCGTTAGGGTTCGTGGACTCCACGAGCAGGCATTTCTCCTGCAGCGGGAGGCAGGCCAGTGGAGACTTCTGGTTGAGGTGTGGGTGGGAATGCTGGAGGTTATGGGAGTTGTGGTGAGGGTGGTGGCCAGTCTGATGGTTTGGATGCTGGTGGTAGTTTATCCACGAACTCAGACCCACATCTTCCTGCATGTGAGGGGGGAAAAACACTGAATCTCCTCCTCCCTCCTCCAGCACGTCCAGAGGTGACATCTCTGGCGTCGGCAGGCCGAAACTCTCCAGCTCTGGGGCTCCGGAGGGGTGGAGGTCTCGGAAGTGTCCCAGAGGGGGCAGCAGATGATGGGCATGGCGATGCGGCGAGTAGGCATCCCCTGGTCCACCAGCGAGGCCTTGGAGGAGCAAACCCGGTTCCACTCGTTTCATCTTCTTGGGCTGTTTCTTGCGGCGAGGACGGTATTTGTAGTTCGGGTGATCCTGGAGGTGCTGCAAACGCAGTCGTTCGGCTTCCTCCACAAAAGGACGCTTGTCTAGTGTGCTTAGAGCCTTCCAGGATTGACCTAAAAACATCATCCAATCAGTGTTATTGTTGCAAGATTTGTTGGGCTACTTTTTGCTTATGAATATGATCATACTTAGTTTAGTCACTACAACATTGTTCTAATTTAATCTTTAAACATTGCCAGGGTATTGACCCGGTTCTTCAGATTATTTATAAAAAACTTTTTAATTTAGCTCTCTTGAATAAATATACAAATATAATCATGCACAAATGATTTTTAAATGAGCTGTCACAATTGTTACGTTTGCAGCAGCAGCAGCGATTGTTTTTGGTGAAAACAGATGTAACACAAGCAGTGACAAACGTGTATGTGACATGAGCGAATCATTACGTGTAACTGGTGCGGGGCACACAGGGTTGGGTTGTAGTATTTGAATTATTAATGGGTCAATGGCTGCAGACAATCAGCAGCTTGTGTCTGCCACAGCCCTGTTATATTTAAAAAAAATAAGGACATCAAAATGTCTTCCCGAGAAACAGCCAAATACAAATACTGTGCTACATTTACAAACTTTTCAAATGACTTCCATGTTGTGTGTGCCCATGGGTTGTTTTCTAAAAGATAGCGATATACAAAGTTCAGGTTTTTTTTAATTATAATTATATATATATATATATATTTCTTTTTTAAATAAAATATAAAATGAGTTATCCTTTTAAATGACAACATTGGCCTGATTGTAGAAGTAGCAGGGTTTGAATAAAGACAGAATTTTTAACATATCATTTTAACAATAAACTCAAAAATGATTGTTTAAACTATTAGTTTTGGAATTAACTTCATTTCATGGCCATTCACTAAAAATGTAAGTTACAGCTTGGTCACATTTGCTTTTCATTTTTTAGTAGTGCAATTTGATTCTAATATTATTCCTCTAATAATCCAACATTCACAACCTTTTTAAAAATGTAATTATTATTATTTATTTTTCCTTATTTATTTAAATACTTAATTATTTACTACATGGATAAATTAGGCTGTTCTGACACATCTATTACATTTTTTAAATTAGAATTTCCATAGTTTTCAAATATGCCCCATCCGTGACATCGCACCCTCCCGATGAACTAGACTGACCCCAGCTTAACCCCCAAGATGTATAGTGAGCCTCTTACCCAGCATCTTACTGAGCACGGCGTTATGCAGGTCTGGGTTCTGGATAGCCAGACGTTTGCGCTCATCTTTAGCCCACACCATGAAGGCATTCATGGGCCTCCTGATCCTCGACTCCCCCCCTGATTTACCCTCGGCAGAGCCCAGGGTCAGAGCTCCAGGGCGGGTTGAGTCCGGGCTTTCCGTCCTGGCCTCTGCTCCGCTTCGGGACACTGTCCGCGTTCCAGAGCCGGGCACCGGAGCCAACTCTGTGGTTCGGCTGCGGTCAAAACCATGTCCCCGTTCAGGGCCCGGAGTGCTGGAAGAGGCACCCCATGTCCCACGCTCCACAACCTGGCTGGGCTGAGAACTGGCCTCTTGACAGCAACTAGACTCAGATATATTCATTCCAGCAAGACCACCACGGTTAAAGCACGCTGTTGTCTTTGGATAGAAGCAACACCAAGCTACTTTAAGCTACTTTAAATACAGACTGACCAGTAACCCAAATGAAACGAATCGTAAAAAGAAAGAAAAAGAGCTGCACCCTTTGTTTTCGGATGTTTCAGAGAAGTATAAAATCCCACAGATGTTAGTGTTTTGTAACTCCTGCCCTCCAGACGGTATATAGTTCTTGTGCTGAGTTTGAAAGTTGTAGTGAGTTTTGATGGACCCATGCTGTAAATATATACGAGGCCTGAGCCAATCAGAGTGCTAGCCCGGACAGGAGAGGCGGGAGTGGTAGCCAGTGGGAGTTCTCCTGCCCCCCCTTTACAGCCTCCACAGACAGAAAGATGTAATCTGAGAGGGCCATTGTTTTAGGCCTGGTGTACACACACTCATATAGGGCACATACACTAAATCATAACACACTTGCGCACACACAGGAACCCTGTTTGTACTGGGGGGCCGGGACCGCAAAGAAAGCTGTGCACTTGAGTGTTAACAACTTGTAACAATGAGCGCAAATGTAAAGACATGGCAGGCAACAGTGAAGAAAACACATAAACCCAACATTAATGTAACGTAACCATTTTAGATGCATTCAACCTTTGCCCTGAATATAAGGCAGAGCCTGCTCTCTGGTTTCTTGGTAGCATGAAATAACTATACTTAAAGTGATTTATAGACAGTTTTCACAGCTAAATATTTGTGGTCAACCCATCATTTATTTAAAAATACACTGTAAAAAATGAAAACATGCAGTTTTTACCCTTAAAAATTAGTTCTATCGTATGTGACCCTTAAAAATTACTTTCAAAATTACTTTGTGAAACCCAATATAGTCAGGCTGATTTAGTCATATTAAATATGATATTTGACTTGGATAAAAGCAGATAATTTAGAAGCATATTTTTAGGTAATGTGCTTCAGCATTTTTTTCCCAGTGCAGATTTATATTGGGTTGACAAGTGTAAAGGCTGTTTTAGTAAAATCACGGACATGAAAAGTTCACAAATCTACAGCTAAAAAGTAACACTTCAGTTTCTGTTTTATCACTTTAGGAGCTGAGGTATCATATAGTCTAGGCTACTGTACTTTATGTAACTTTGCATCGTGCCTAACATGTCCTCCGGCCGTGATTTATTTAGATATAGCAGCCCCTCGTACATTATTGCTTTTATAAAACGGTTACCACCTCATAAAAATATTCTGATGTTCTGAAAGGCCGCTCATCTAAAGGAGTTAAAATAAATACAGAAAATAGCTTATCATCAGCTGCATCATTTATTTTGTAACGCTATATATGATATTTTCTGCTTATCTCTCAGCATGACAAAACATCGGTTTTCTCTTTTTTTAGTTTTAAAACAGACTGATTCGTGGCACAGTGCGAGAAGCGTTATTACAGTGTAAACCCATGGACATATGGACAAAACAAAACCATACCTGAAACAGGAAACTCATAAATGCAGTAATATTTCCTCCTCCCATCTGAAACTGCGGGTTTTTAAATAGACGCGCGCTCATCAGCATGAGATCTTTTTGTTTTTTATGCGGAAGGGCGTGGTCTCAAAATTAAAGATGAAAGATGCAACATAACATCACTCATACTTCATTAAATAAATAACATACGTTTAATTTTTGCGGAAATACACACTACACGGAGCAGTTTTATGCTGTATTAGTGATTGTTTTTGTTGCTCAGTGATTCACAGAACCGTCTTGTGAAGCGTTCATAGCTGTGCAGTATCATGAATAAAACACAGCTGCTGACCAATCAGAATCCAGGAATGGAACCGTTTTATAAATATTTTTATTTATTTATATATTCT
>JAUMHP010000080.1:5692258-5725066 GCA_032361065.1 Enteromius trimaculatus
CAGCGCTGCATCTTAAAGCAGACTTACAGTTTAGAGACGGTGCTTCAGATCCATACAAGCTCTCTCTCTCTCTCTCTTTCTCGCTCTCTTTCTAATAACTTCATTATTAACTGCATTAGTCTGCTATCAACGGCTCATGCTTCCATTGCCAGCTTTAAAATGACGTTTTGGAACGAGCAAAAGATGAGATGCGGAAGAAATAATCCTACTCACAATAGCGATTTAAGTAGAAAAACCGGACGCGGTAATCCCTTGGTGTAATCCCGAGGTGTAACGTGTGCATAATTTTTCTAATAATTCAACGGCCCGTCGTATTCCTTACATATTTTACATCACACTCAGGTATTTTTATTTTTTTTTAATCATAATGATTTCACGCGAGTAATGACATGGATGCTATCAAAACGGCTGGAAGGATGCACAAACATTTGTCTTCTGGCTGTCAGTTTACAGCTCTTCGTCTTCTCAGAGCGTGCACACGTATAGATACACACACATAAAAAACCCTGAAATATGCAAAGGTTGTTTGTGAGGGCTGATACGAGACATTTTTTATCTGGCAGCTTATTCCCAAAGGCCTCTCCTGTCATACCATCGCTCCTCTTTGACAAGAACAGAAAACAAATGTCTGTTTCTGCCACATCTGTGGGAATTGTCCTTTCCAGAGCAGAATGCTGTCATTCTCCCTGGTCTTCCCAGCGTAGTTAAAGACAGAATGGTATACATTACCACAGCACTGTGGTAAAACACATTGACCCAGAGTACCCAAAGCCTGCTGTCAGCCATTGTTTTCTCTCTACACGCTGACACTAAGCAGCTGCTAATGTGGTCAATCTGATGAATAGACAGCACCTGCTAATATCCCAAATGATCTTCCCTACTTGCCAAGAAAAAAAAAAGCCCAGACATCAGGATGGATCTGTGTTTACTATTTAAACAGACCACAAAACCTCACAGTTGTCCATGCACATAATGTATTGGAGTGGCATTTAAAACTGAATATCTCTGAGGATTCAAGGTGGAAACTATCTATTTAGAATGAAGAGGAGGGGCCAGTACTAAAGAGGTGGCCCTCTCTTTAAATTCTGATGACTTAGTGCTGTCAAAAGATTAATCTGAAATAAAAGTTTTTCTTTACACAGTATATGCTGTGTTTATTTATTATGTTTATATTAAAACACACAAGTACAGTATATATTTTGAAAGTATTTACATGTAAATGCATGTATATATTTATTTTCTTTATATCAAAATATATTTAATATATAAACATAACATATTTTCATTAAATATATACATGCATGTGTTTGTATTTATATATATATATATATATATATACTTAAATATACACAGTACATACAAATATATTATATAAAGAAAAACCTTTATTTTGATGTGATTAATCATAATTAATCATTTGACAGCACTAATATATATGTTGTACATTCAGAGATTTATTTTATTTCTCCTGTTGCAGTTGCAAAAATGCTATATTCTTTTTCTGACAAGAGATTTAATTTAAAAGATTACATAATACTTACATAAAACTTCAAATACTTCAAAGTCAAAAATTATGCCCAAAAAAATTCTTAATGTAACACTTGCACTTAGTGTAAGCTGGCATTATTCCTGTCTGGGTTTGTATGCAAACATCAAGTATTTTTATTGCTCATCTAAACATTATTTTTATAGTCTAATGAGCTGAAATCACGGCCGTGCTCTAGGTGACAGCAGCATTTATTATATGGCTGTTAGTGAAAAATGCAGCATAGCAGGAGGCCAGTCATTAAACAGCTGTGATTACAATGAACTTCACACTTCACAATGAGCTTCATTAACTTCATGCGTGTAAAATGGAGAATATAAAAAAAAAGTTTATTTTTGCCAATGAAGTGAAGTAGAAATAGGCCAATTTATATCACTTTTGTGAAAATTATAGAAAAAATGCCAAACATTGGACGGGTCAGGGAGGGCGACCTCTTAATGAGATGGGATGTCGGCTTGCCTCTCTTCTTTGAGAAGGGTCACGGTCAATAACAGTTGAACACAATCGTTTAACCCCATCTACCTCAAGAGGATGAGAAAGTTAAAGACCATCACTCTTAAACTATGTCCATGTGCTTTAAACTAAATGCACACGAATGCATTGTGTACGAAATGCAAAGTTGGCTTTTGATTTACCTTAAAAGAATGTGAAGTAACCGCATTTAAACATTCTCAAACGTCCATGTGAAAACCACAAATTAGTTCTGTGGTTTCTTGTCTCCACACCTATGCAATTCATCCAGTCTTAGACGGCTGCATCCAGCCAATTTCTCCCCCCATTGAGCAGTACATCAATGTCCTCGACTGAATGAATGCATAAATGCAAGGCGAGGCATGAGAGTTCACAGAATTGCACTGAGAGGCAAATGGAGTTTTATGTGAAGTGGATTTAGCTCCATTACTACGGTAGGCAGCTCAGAAACAGGCCACAAAAGGCCACAAGAGGCGTTTTATTGTTTAATCTATGAGGACTTGTCATGGTTTTGTGAAATATAATGGTGCTGGCATTTGTCTTTGGAAGATGAGAGAGCTATTATGCAGAGGGTGATGGGTGTAAAAAGGGAAATGTGAAGCTCGTTGATCTGTGGGTAAAATTACTGTCACACTCTAAGGTTTAAAGAAAGAGGGATGTAGGGCTATGAAAAAAGCAAGGTATAAATACACTTTTTTTGAGCTTACAGTTGAATTAACATTTTTAGAACACTGAACTCAACGGTCAAACATGTCAAACACATGTTTACACAGAAAAACAATGGAACAGCAGTGCAGCGGAATGCCAAAAAAAAAAAGAATTTGAAAACTGGCATGGAATACGCCTTATTCAGCAAGCTGCCATTTTGATTCGAAAACGAGGCTGTGAGAGGAAACAGGAAATCGCAACACAACTTATTGGACTACAAACCTATTGTGTCTTCCTCCTCTTAAGCTCCACTTTCTCAAATATTCACTCACTGTTCATTCATTTAGGCTTTTTTTCTTTATTTTATTTGTCTTGATGTTTCAAAATAACTCACTTGGTTGCCTTTTTTTCAGCGAGCCAGCGCAAACTGCCACGCTGTTATATAGGAACGATGGGGAATCCTCGCTTAATAATAAACATTTGAATGCATATTGCAAATAAATAAAAATAAGTCTCATTAAATCGATCAATTAGAGTTTCAAACACAGCTAAGCCTACTTTTATTGCTGTTTAGAATGACAGGTTGGATGCCACAGACTTTTTTTTATTTTTACATTAACTATCTATTATAATGTATAATCTCGTCATTATACATTACCATCACTCTATTCTCCTATTTGATAATGTTCAGTGCTTTGCTACAATCTGTATTGTTAAAAGCGCTGTATAAATAAAATTGATTGATTACGGCTAAACGATAGACACTCGCATACACAACAATAAGCCATAGTGAACGCTGCTGGTCTGGTTATCCTCACAACCTCGTTTTCAAATTAAAATGGCAGCGAGCTGAATAAGGCAAGATAGGCAAGGGGAGTGGATCTGCCTGCTTTGTAGGGCGGATTATGGATCTGATAGGATGATAGAATAATTGGGTGAGCCTTCGCGCCCTTCTCCCGAAACAAGTTTTAGAAAACTTTATGTTTTGATTTAAATCAAATTCATTTTCTAAATGAATGTTATTGATATCAGATGTACATCACAAACTACAAGAAATTAAAGGAATTTGATGGAACAAAAATATTATTACAATAGTCTTTAAATAAATGTAAGCAAAGTATAAGAATGTTTTACTACACAAATTTACTTATTATTAGTAGTATTTTCTTTTCAACTGAAAAAAACCATAACATTTTGTATACATATATATACACACACACACACACGTGTCTATATTTATATTCACGTTATTTATATTAGAAATGAATGTGTTTAATATATAAAATAAAAACTTGTATTTTGGATGTGGTGTGTATATATATATATACACACATATATTTGCAATATAAAAAACAATAAAAATTATAATATTTGGTATGATTTTTATGTTTTAAGCACAACACACACAAAAAAATGTTACCCACTTTTTTTTTTACATAAACTTATTTAGTTTTAGTTTAGTTAAAATGGCAGTTTTACTTCTTTTAGTGCCATTTAAGCATCAAGATAAATTGCTTTGGCAACTTTCTCTTTTAATACATATTTAATAACAATTTTTTTTTCTTTTTTAAAGTAATGAAAGTTTTGTTATGATTTTACTTTTAGTGAACTATAACTTTTATATTCACATCGTGAATATCTGGTATGGTGTGTTTGACATAACTTAAATGCATAGAAATACACACTCACACATACGTGCTTCTGCTGTGTCAGTGATTTACTGGCAAATACTGCCTTGGCCGTGTGGACGGGAAGGTCTCTCCTAGATGGTAAAAGTTGGCTACGTGACAGTGGTCTTCGCCTGGCTGTCTGCTCCACATTCCCTCTGGACATTCTCACAGTAAATGTGTGTGCGGCCGCCTCACCGCTCCTGCAGTCCACCTCCTGCCGCCCACCACCTCCAGCAACAGGAAGTCAGGGATGTTCCTGCGGGCCGTCGTGACGGGACCTGATAAGATCGAGAGATACCGCAAGAAAGAGAGAGAGAGAGAAAGAGGGAATGCTGAGGAAGAGAAAGGACAGCTGACCTTTGACCCACCCGACCCCTCGGGTCCTCTTGTGGAGGTGCCCAGTTTGGCGTGGCAGATGGTTGGCCTCCTGCCCGCCGCGAGCGACAGCACTCCCACTTCACCGCTGTCTCTGTGTCTCTGTGAAAGAACGAGAGACGGGCACCACACCTACACCACAGCGGAAATTTGGCCAAGACTCCAGACTGAGCGGCTAGAGGAGGAGAACTTCACAACACTCTCTCATCTTTTATTTCTTTATTTACTGTACGGAGGGAGGACACACACAGACACAATACCACACATACACACACATGCACAGGCATTTTGATGAACAAAGACTCACTGTGTGTGTGTGTTGTGCTTTGATTATTGATGAATATGTTGAAGTCGCTCCAAATGAGTGTATTTATTAGTGTGTGTGTGTGTTGGAGGTGAATGTTTTATGAAATATGCATGCGCTGTTCTATTTTCTGCCGCCTGATGAAGGGAAGTTTGTACTGATGGATGGAAGCAACTATGTTTGGGAATCCCCCATGTTAACAATATTCTCACACACACTGAAAACAATTGATAGCCATACAATAACATATCCACACACATTTACTTGAGCTAATTGTTACAGTCGTGGTGGAAATTAAAAAAAGCTGGAATCGCGGAGTGTAGAAATTATAGTCTTTTAATTATTAAACTCAGGAATACAGGATAGAACACTGACAGTTAGACATAAGGCCATAAGGACCGACAAGGGAGACTGGCACAAATGGGATAAAAATACACAAGACCTATAACGAATAACGAGGACAGGAACACCAAATATGGGCAAAGGCAGACACATGGGGAAAAAACCCGTCCTCGCACCATAACAACATCAACAAAATTAACAGGGGAGGGAGGGTGGGCGCCCTGGAGGCTAGAAGGGGGAGCATAGTCATGGACTGCCTCCATGGCGGATTAGGAGTCACTGGAGGCCATGTCCAAGGATCGGGAACGGCACTCCTGGCCGTGACTGGGGAACGGAATCTGCGGGGGAACTGGAACGGCTCTCCTGGCCACAATTCGGGAACGGGACTCGGGAACAGCTTTCCTGTCCGTGACTGCGGAATGGAATCCACGGGTAACTGGTACCGCTCTCCTGGCCGCGATTCCTGAATGGGACGCTTACGTTGGGCTGGCACTGGACGCCACTCAGGAGGAACAGGCTCTAGCAGGCCATCGGAGGGTGCTCTTGCAGCGCTGGCATCGGATGGCGCTCTAGTATCAGGTCTGTCGGCGGTGCACTGGCTTCGGCTTGGGCCTGGACACTACCCAGACACCAGTAGATAGCGTCTCTCCATCTTGAAAATTTTAGAGGACAAAAAAATTTAGATTTTAGAGGGCATCTGACTGGAAAGAAATAAAATAAAACAAATCTGCTGTGCAAGATGAGTCATCAATATTTTTGGAGATGAAACTGTTTTCCACTAAAGTCATTTTGTCATATTTTAGGAGCATACCAGCATATGCAGATGGCATCAATAAACACCAATTAAAAGCGAACAAACGATTTTGAACTATTTTTACTGTTGCAGACATCACGTCACATTTCTCTCTCAGCCTGTCTTCCATATCACATTCCTGTCTGATGATCCCATCTGAGTAATCTGAGGACAAAACTGCTGGAGCCCTTGGTTAGGAAGTGACTAAATTAAGCCTTGTCTGTCAGTGTCTCTTTTCCTCATGTTTAATAATCCCATACGAGTGTCTTACTGAGTTTCGAGGTGTGGTGGAGCGTAGGTCACTTTCCCAGGGTACACCTCTTCTATCTGCAGCCTGCAGCCACGCTCCATCTCCCCGTTACCTTCCTCTGGCCCTCTGACCGGTCATGTTATGATAGTGACTTGGCTTGAGACAAAGGAAGTGAGAGCTATTTATTTAAATAAATCTTTTTTTCTGAAGGAACAGAATGAGAAATCAAAGTCATCTCACACAGATAAACAATGCTAGGCTAGCGAGGCTGATTAGTGCCCAAGTTTGCGTCTAAGAATATCCACTCGCTGACAGTGCAGTTGCGGTACGGGAAAAGGCAGGCGGAAGTGCAGTGTATTCAGCGCTGTGGCTGTATCACAGAGACAGTGGGGATGGAAACGGCTTTGGGAGGCAAAACCACACACGTTATGTGTGTGTGAGATTAGAACCCTGCTCTGTGGGTTCAGACCGCGCTAAAATGACAAATTGTAAGACCCGTTAAATTTTACAGCTACTAAATTGCAGTATCATCATGACCTGGTTGAGGAAAGGACGAGCTAAATCATAATTGAAGAACTCAAATATGTGTTGTGCATGATGAGTCCATATTTAAATTAACCTGGTCTCATGAGAAAAAGTAACTTAATTTTAAAAGATAACAATTTCATATGAATTCATAAGAATTTATTTTGCAGTTAGTATTATGTTGCTCAACCTGGTGCAAGAAGGAATATGTTAAACCATTTAAGACTGAATATTTCAAGTAATCACATGACTGATAACATGATTATGTGACTATCCTGTACATTTTTAATTATAGTGATATACATAGCAATGATATTTATACGCATTTAGTTTACATATTTTGTCACAGGATGTCGGACATGCATGGTGTTCATTGGGTGCACGCGCCTAAACCTAAGTTTACTTCCGGTCCGTGTTTGTTTATCTGTCTGGTTTTTGCCAGGGCTACAACCAGGTAACGGACGTTGCCAATTCATATGAATTTATACGAATGACCTACACCTAACCCCACCCCTAAACTTACCTGTCACTGGGGTTTAGACATATCGTACGAGTGAAATAGCATGATTTTGAATTAGCACGATTTTGCCAGCTTTCACAAATATGTAAAAATTGGTCGTGAGACTGTGTTGGTAAAACATGGCACAGTGAGCTTGTTACTTTAAAGATAGATGCAGCCTAATGTTATTCAGTCCCATTAAAGGGATAGTTCACCCAAAAAGGAAAACACTGTCATCTCCTGGAACATCACTCTTATATATGTGTGTACGACAGTTCACAGAAGCTACAAATTACAATTTATAAAGTTTAAAATGTGTAAAATTTCTTACTTAAATGCACTGATTCACTTTAGGAAGCCTTTATTAACCCATGAGCCACGTGGAGCAATTTTTATGATGCACTTTAATGGACTTCTATTGGACTATTATCATTATAAAGAGCCAGGTAATTTTTTTTAACATATCTCTTTTACAGTTTTACACAGAGGATGGCTCAAGGGTGTCTAAATCATGGGCAATTTTCATTTTTCGGTGAAATATTCCTTTAACAAATACTTTTAAACTTAAGCCTCTTTTGGTTTCCTGCAAAAGCCTTGTGTGGTCATTATACACTACAACTAAATAAGTATAGCTTGCCTATAGCAACATTTATGCTATATTACTCACTTTGCCACTTTAGTATCATAATATCGTTACATATACACTAAGAATGTGAACCTTCAGCTAAAACGGAGTTCAAGTGGGTTTAATGAACTGGTGGTCAACCCTGGAAGGTTAATTCTTCTGATATTTTGTAGTGTTTTATTGCAGTATGCTAGTTAAGTAATGACTGAAATATGAACAATACACTGATTTTTGGATAAAAGAAGAGTGGCACAATTTACGATGTAGTCTCGTGATAAGACGCGGCTTTGGGAGAAATCTTGCAAAGTTTCACGTATTCCTGCGCTACACAACAAACAGATTCGGGACTGTTTTGTCTGCTGTGTTTTTCTGTCTTTCATTTCTCATTTCATGCTGTAAACTTTTAAAGTCAAACTCTTGTATATTTCCGGAACCAATCTCTCTTTACCATCTATACACTCGGGAGGGCAAAAAAACGAGGGAGGCTTGTTTAATTCAATAAGACGAGCTGGTGTGCAGATAACCAGCCTGCTTTTGTAATTCCACTGTGGGAGCGTAAATCAGATGTGGTGATTTCTTAGGTCAATGCTATCAGCGCTGGACACACAGGGACTTGGCGCAGCGCAGCGATCACAGATTGCAACAGAACGGAGCACCACAGGACGTCAGCTGACTTTCTATCAGCAAAAGAGTTTGCGTAGTCAGGCATGACCTGTAGGTCAAAGAGGGGCTCACCCAAACACACAGGAGGGGAGGGAACAGAGATTTGTTGCACTTTGCCAGTTTTGACTTCTGTTGAGTCCAGATTTTGGTAGCACATGCTAAACATTACATGTGAATTAAAATGGTAACAACAGCAATACGACTGAAAATCCCAGTGTTCCGTGTAATGGCACGTCCTGATTTTGCTGGGTTTGATGTGTTACTAAATATTTTGTTGACCCAGGAACAACATTTTAATCCAAAATTTTAGTTTTGACCACCTAAACCTAATCTTACCCATGAGTAATGCCTAAAATCAGATTTAATGATAGATGACTGACACCGATGTACAAGCACCAAACACAGTTTGTAAGTCTAAACTTGAAAAAAAACTATAAACTGTTTCTTCCAATCTGATTGGCTAATCACAATGTTGATCCAGGGTCAACAAAGATGTTAACTCAGGGGCATGTCGAACTCAGGTTCTGCTCAGGTAATATGTTACAGTATTGACTTTTTGACTTCTAGAATTATTTCGGAATTATAATGACATAAATTAAATTGGTAACAACAACGAAACAAAACAGCATAACAAAAATAGGTAGTGCGTTACAGTGCATGTAACATACAGGAGGGAAAAGAAAATAGATTTGTGGCATTTTGTGACTGTTTTGGCATCTACATTAGATAACATACATCATTTTGGTAAAATTAATGCAAATGAGGTTGGTAACAACAGCAATACAACATTACAGGTAATATGTTACTGTATAGTGTGAGCAAAAAAAAACATGAATGGTAAAAACCTCTTATATGGTAAACTGTATACTGTATTGACATTACATGTAATTTTACAGTTGTATAACGTTTTTGAAAGTGGAAAAGGAACATCTAATTTACAGTAATTGTAAATTGACATTTCCAGAATTCTGTTACATTTAAATTTGATGTTTTATTTTGTTGTTGTTTTTAAAATAATTGTTTCTTAGTTTTTTCTTATCAGTCTTATACACCTTAAAGAAATTATTTTAGTTGTTTTCTCAGGTTACTTAAATAAAATAAGCTAAAACAACACAAATCTTTAGTTTTTTTACTCAGTTGTCATTTGCACTCAATGTTATTATGCTAAATGAAATCACATTTAATTTTAATTTAATTTTATTAAGTTAACTTACACCATTTGTGTTGGGTCTGCACAAATCATTTACTTTGAAACTGGGCAGTGGATTTCTAGTTCCCAGCATGCTTTGCATATGGATAGATCAGGAGAATAAATGTTGAAATAAAATGCTGTTTCATATGTTTTTAGTGCAGTTTTATCTGCAGATGTACAGAATATGATTAGCATGTGAACAAGTGGTATGATGTCTGTTTGTCTGATATCTCATTAAATCAGCATGAATAGTCCTTAGTACAATTAACTTACTTTAAGTTAAAATAAATCAGTTCAAATGAAAGGAAATATTTGTCATAATTTTATTAAGTTAGCTCAACAAGCTGTTTTTTTGAGTGTTTTTGAGTTTTTGAGTGTTTTGAGTTCATAGGGTTTTATGTTACATCTAATGTTGTTAAATTAATGTTTATTGAATTATTTCAGTTTAATGAGTCTCGCCATGATGGTGTTTAGTGTATGTGTGAATGACACTAAGCACCTTCTGCTGTATTATTTAAAATGGTTTGTGATGGGCTTTGGTTCACTGATGACGCTTTCATCACCATTAGTGATGAGCAGTTCAGATAATTTTACAGACTCAGACCTCTGAGTCCCGTTCAGCAAAATGAACAAATCTTTTTTCGAGTCATTAATTCATCTTCCAAGTCTTTTGAACGAATTCTAGTACAGAACCTATAGGATGGTGCGCATGCGGGACTGAACGAATCACTCCCCAAGAACCCTAAAATGTTGCTACCTTATTTGTTGTGGTGAAATTCTGGGAACCAGCTGCCATTTTATTTTTATTTTTCTACAGTGCACTGACTAAAATTACTTCAGTAGAGAACTTATGCATATAAATCTGTAAATGTGATGACAACATTCAAAAGTATCAGTTTTCAAATGTTGAATCATGTTAAAATAATTCTAAAGTCATTACAAAATATTGTGGAAGGAATTATGTCATCCTTTTTCATGTGTCGCTAATATAAAAATAAATAAATAGATGAATAAATATTTATAAAAATTACAAAATAAAAGGTCATCACTTTTTTTATAGCCTGTTTATCCTAAATGCAAACAAACATGCTTCTTTCAGAAAAATGTAACAATTAAACATAACATTTTAGTCAGGAGTAACACAATACTGTAATATTGCCCAGTACTGCTATCAAAATATATGTTCAAACAAGCCAAGCTTCACAAAGTAATTCTATATTTTGCACATTGTTCAATGTATAATATAAGCTTAGTATATAGTATATTCTATGTGATACTGTGATAGTCAGAACATCTTTGTGGACAGAGATATAAGGTTTTGCATTGTGGGTCAGTTTTCACTCAGACGTTTGTGGGTTTTTCTGTTGGTGTTATTTTGAGTGCTGTTTATCTTTTGTAAGAGTGAGCTTTGATTTAAGTTCTAGACTTAATGATATTACATTCTGAAGTGAGACATACTAGACTCTGTGACTTCTAGATAATACTTTGTTAGACGATGTGGTGTCCATGCTATATAATTGTCAGTCCCCCAAAATGAGAAAGTAGAGCTGCATTTGGCCGCTGGAAACTCTTCATGTGATGCGGCAGCCATCTTCGAGGGGAGAGAGTCTCCAATGTTTATGTTTGCCACAAAACGAGGGGAACTATTCTGTGGTTTGCATAGCTATTTGGAAAATGTTAAATACGTGAGGGAGGGGATTTCTCAACTTGACTTGGGAGTCTGTGGAAATGAGTGATGAATGTTGCTGAGGATTGGTTCCCTGCAAACTCCTTCATCTTATGAGATAATGTTTGTTGTCTGTGCATTAAAGAAATAACTCAGACAGAACTGAATATGCAGTCACCATTTACTCATCCTTGTGTTGATTCAGACTTTTATGCCTTTCTTATATGGAGCACAAAAGTGAATTTTGGACTAATGTTCTGGCTCCTCATTTTAATGAGGAATGAGACCAGGTTCAGTCAAGCTCCAAAATGGCAAAAAATAAATAAAATGTATTTATTTCACATAAAGTATTTGAAGTCTACTGTAGACATTTCATCACTTTAGGTCACTCAAAGCAGACTAAAATTATGTTGCTATTTCCTAAAAAAACTTCGGAAAGAACCGTTCAGAAAAAAAGTAATTAATTAGTCACTCAGAATGTCATTGAATAGACATTACTTGACCACTTTGTGTGATTAACACACAAGTTGAATTAAAATTCTAACTTTAATAATTCAGAAATATTCAGACAATTTTTTTTGAACATAACTGATTCAAAAGAGTCACCCTGGATTAGACATTACATTATAAAAATAATAAAAAAATCACTATTAATCAGAACAGTTCTGATTCTTTTCCAGAACTGATTCAAAAGAGTCATTCATTCTGAATCAGACATCACCTTAGTGATGAACAGACTAAAACTTTAACTAACTAAAAATGTGAATCAAATCTGACAGCTTTGATGATTCAGAAAAGTGATGATTCTTTGAACAAAACTTATTCAAAAGAGTCATCTTTTTATTTTTTATTTTGAAGAGCTGACAAAGAACAGTGCGATTCTTTTGTGTGCAAAAATGTTACACAGCTACATAGAGTGGTGCAACTTTACATTTAAGTAGCTTAGCTATATTTTTGATATGTGTCGACATACACATAACAAATGAGCATATTTTAAGCTTGCATGGTATACTTAGCGCAAATACATTTGGTTTGGTAATGGACAAGCCACATGGCTCCAGAGGGGGTAAACAAAGCGTCTCCCTAACAATTAGTTTTAAATATAGACTTTAACTGGCATAACTAACACTCATGCTGTCATGGAGCAGTGTTAACACACTGACACGCTCATGAAATTAGGCTTTAAATATAGAGAAGGTACCATCACATAAAACTACGGGTCACGCACTGTTTGGGGACTTTGCTGTGCCGGGCAATAGCTAGTTTGTTTGAACATGGGACCGCAGGGCAAATAAAGTGCAAAGAGGCCACACACACACACAAGTCCATGAAAGCAAAGAGACACCACACGCTGCTGAGTCAGCAGCCCAGCGCAGCAGGGGAAAACACACTCGCGTAGTACAACTACTGTTACACTCACAAACAAAACGCACATGGCCACCACAGTCAAGAACAGAAACTTAAGCCGCCATAGATGAGCATGTGTCATGTTCACAGAGGCCATTAGACCGTGGGCATGGCCTCTGTCTGTGGGTGTTTATGTGTGAGCCGGACCTGGCGCCTGGCATGCCTGTTCTCTGGAGAGCGAGGCCGCTCTCAGCCCCGAGAGGGTGGTGGAGGAATGGGGGTGTTTCTGGGAATTGTGCTGACACTGGTATGGCTGTGAATGTATGTGTGTGTGTGTGTGAGAGAGAGAGAGAGAGAATGAGAAGGAGATGGAAAGAGAAGGGGTGGAAGGGGATAACATTTGTTGTCATGGACAATAAAGTGCAGATTTTTTTTTGAGAGTTGCTTAAAAAAAACTATTTTGTATTAAACTTCATTTGAATTTTTCTTTTTTAAATCACAGAGGAATTAGAGAGATGTAAAAATAACATAAATATGACAGCACAGACAAAATCCAGGTTATCGACAGAAAAGAGAAAAAACAAAACAACAACAAAAAAAACAATATGTGTGTAGAAAAATATATCAACCATTCTGCAAATATTTTTTTATGATTTTGAAAAAAATAAATAAATAAATAAATGTTGTTCACTGTAGCTGTAATCACTACATGAAAAATACAGTAAAAGTTATGTTGTGAAATATTACTGTTTAGAGCTACCGTTTTATATATATAATTTGTAATAATTTTTGAAGGATGATGTGGCACCGAAAACTGGAGTTACTCCAGTTTTCGGTGTCACATCATCCTTCAAAAAATATTCTAATATGATCAAGAGCTGCTCAAGAAACATTTTGTATGTTAATTACTTAATTAAAAAGATAATAATTAGCACCTACTATTTTTGTTGGGGGAAAAAAACGCTTTATTTTTTCATGAATCCAATTATTTTTATTTTACTCCATGAATGTTAAATTAATACGTTTCAATTAACTTTTGCATATATATAAGTTGTCCTTTTGCATGTAAACAAAAATGATAACACAAAACAGACATGCACTCTTAAAACAAGAAACATTACGTTAGAAAATGGCCATGTCAGTGTCAAAACAAACAAACAAACAAACTAAATAAAAATGGAAAATGCTCAAATCACATCCACTCCCTGGTGTTTAGATTATATATATATATATATATATGCACCAGCATATAAACTCATAAACACAGACCTGATAAAACACAAATACGCACTTAAGCATACTCAGAACCAATTAAGGACATGGCTTCTGTCCAGCCTGAACACACACACACACTCTCCCAGGAGGCCATTAAAAAACAATACCATAGTGACATGCCACAAGACCTGAGACAATGTGTGCAGGCATGCCGAAATATGTAACGGCCACCAGTCCCCTGCTCACTGACGCATCTGTCCGTTACTCACACAACTCTCCCAGAGTCTGACCGAATCAAAGTGCAGTGAGATCACAAGATACATCATCCTAAATATTTCACACAGCACTGAGAGTTCCCATACGCTGAGATTCCTGCGAACAGATCTGTTCACTGGTGAATCCAGAAAGGCTGATGGATGAATCTCTATGGTGATGATCCGCAGTGGGTGGAGATGAATGCAAAGAATTAGTGCCTTCAGTTAAGTAAAAATAAAACAGCATGGGGCTGGAAGTGGATCATAAACAATATGAAAACAATTTATAAAGAGATGGATTACAGGTTTATCTTCTCTGTGACCTTTCAAAGAGCTGAACGTGCCATGGCACCAAAAACACAATTGATATAGAATATGACTGGGTTTTAGAAGAACATTAGTGAATTTGGTAACATTTTCTATGAAGCCAGTATGTATGATATATTATATGCCTGACAATCTACTTTAAAATCAGTTCTCTTAAACAATCGTAACAGCATTTGCAATACATTACAGGCTACGTTCCATTCTTGATTGTTGACAAAGATCAAATCTGTTGACCAAGACTGTTCACTGCTGACACAGTTAAGTAACTTGAAATTCCTTAATGAAAGACTATAGTGCAATGAAACTAAATGTGTTAAAAGTAAGAAAAAACAACAATAACTTTTAAATATTTGTTTTCATACATAAATATTATTATTATTATTAATAATAAGAATTACCTTAAAATTTAATAAATATATTTTCTATGACACTTTAAACAAATTATTTTTTATATTTAGATATTTGTATAAAGTATATAATTATTATTGCAATTAGAATTGTTGTGATTTCAAACTAAAACAGCAAAGAAATAATGAATAATAATATAATAAAATAAAATAATGAATTATATAAAACAATACGACAATAATACAAACAATTGTTATTAGAAAATGACAGCAATTTCAACATTATGCACTTTTAAATGAAAAATATTTTTATATTTGTTTTATAATAATAATAATACATTTTCTGCCATTTAAAAATGTAGGATTAATCATAATTATTCCAAAATAAATAATCACAAACAAATGATTACAAATCACATTGCTCATGCTATAATGCACTTTACTCTTCAAAGTTGTAATTACACTGCATTTATGCATATTTTAATTATATATTGTGCTTACACAATTCTATAAACATTTTCGAATCAAAACGAAAACTAGCATGTTTTGTTTTTGTATTGTGCTTTAAGCTTTAATCTTTGCAAATGATATGCCATATGAGAACTGCTTTGCACTTTTTTTCAGTCAACTGCACACAAGAAGCAATTAATAATTACAAAATCCATCCAATTTTGAACATCCAATGTATTCAAGTCCTCTTTTTTTGAGTTTGCAAAGACATGTTAGGGCATGTAGATACTGGCAGTATTTTCACTTTTGAGTGAACTACTGTATGACTACTGTAAGACGAAGATGATGAAGGGAGGGGAACAGTGAGAGTGACAGGCAGCAGGCAGGGATGCTGACACAACCCGAGTCCTAACTTCGCCGAGGAAATGCGCACGCCTCAGGTTTACTGTCCCTCTATTCTTCTGCCGATCCCAGAGGAGAGAGGAGGAGAGGGAGAGACATGAAAAAAGAAAACAGAACAAAACCAACTAAACAAAAAAACAAAAAAGCCATGTGTGAGCGGCAGCAGGAGGAAACGTTGAATAGGAAGAGCCGTGAGGTGCGTGTGAGAGTGAGAGGGCCGACGGCTTCCCACACAGCGCCCTGCAGCACAGCAGCACGGTAACCCTGCTGAGACAGGCCAAAGGGAAGCATTCAATTCCCCCGACGGAGAGGGTCAAGGCTGGGCAGAGAGGAGGGGGGATCAAATGAGGTGCTGCTCAAATGTTTCAGAGATGTATAGCGGCTCTGCCTGAGATAGAAAGTGCTTCAGTGGGTCCGTGGAAGGAACGAAGATTGGAGGGGGAATGTGGGCCGTATAGATTAAACCGAGAGGATGAAGGTTGTTTTCTTACTAGATTGAGGGCAGCAGGGGGTTTTCTGGAGCAGAAGGTGGGATTTGAGGTCTTAAGATAGAGGGGAAAGGATGATGAAAAGTGTGTTTTTACACGTGGAGATTTTTTTATATATACATATTTGGTTGGATGGCGGCAGGAAAACAGAAGGTTAGTTTGCCGGAGCAATTGTGATTGTTGATGTGTGTGTGATGTGTTTAATGGCTTATTGTGTGGCTGCATTATTGTACTTCCTGTTGAGGGCCAGATGCCTGTTGTGAGTCCAAAAGGGAACACGGTGATGTCATTAAAGCATGTCAGTGTGGCGCTTACTAAGAGAAGCATCACTGTTACTAGAGCTTGTAGAGAAAATGTTAAATGTGGTTCAGTTTGGATTAAGAGGATTAAGTAAAAAAGGAAAAATTAAACCAAATATATGCGCCATTACAATCAAGCTGAAAGACGAATCACTACAATGCATATCTATGCTTTTGTCACTGTATGATAAATGGAACCTTATCATGTATGACAAACAAATTTATGAAATCAAAACATGTAAATAGATTTCATAAAACATTCCAATGATCTCAAATGACACGTTGATGTGCAAGAACCAATGACATTTGAGGTTATGAGGAGGACTTTGCTTTAGGTTTGTAAACTTTTCAACTACTGTAATTTTGTATATTTTTATATTGTCTTTAATGACAAACCGTTCACAAGACTGCAGTGGGTATTGGTTTTTGAAAGCAGTCTCTCCGAGGTTTTATTTATATGATAGAAACAGAGCATAAACTAATTTAGATAGGCCTAACTGTTTTCTACAGTGATATATTGTAAAATGCAAAGCCGAATTTTCACATGATCTTTCAGAAATCATAAGCTGATATTATTATCATCAATGTTGCAAATAATTGTGCAGCTTAATATGAAACTATGAGGTTTTCTTGTTTTGTTCTAAAAATGTCAAAAATTCTATAAAAAAGATTGTAGATGTAAATAATAAAGTCAGTGTTATCCAGGGCTGTCCAGAAAGCTAACACAGCTAAATATGTTTGTTTAGACGCTCCGTGTCCTGCAGAATCAACTTGACTTTTTGTTGTGGTGTATTTCAGGATGAAAACGATCAGAGCAGAACTGTAATGTGGGTTCTGCAGATCACCGCTGGCCTAAAATCGCTTTCCCAGCACATCAAGAGCAGGCCTGGGGCTGTTCCTGGAGTCCTACAGACACTGTTTTATGTGTTCTGATACATGTGTTAAAAATCAAGAACATGCACTTTCCTTTCAGACGGAGAGGACCCTTGACAGAGAAGAGGAGAATGCTTCTTTGTCTCTAATAAGATCTTGGATGATGTTCAGTCCCCTTCTCCCTGACTTTTTATGTAACTCATCATTCGCTTCGACCAGGCTCACATGTTTTACGGTATCTCACTGCCTGAGAGTGAAAAACAGCATGAAAAATTACTCTAGATGTTAAATATGGCATCGACTGGAGTTTGTTATCATATTGAGGACGGCCAGGGAAAGATACATTTGTTACAAAGGTAATATGAGAACACGGTTCAGCAACCAAAGACTTCGCCGAGAAGAAGAAACACAGCGGTGAGCAGAATAAACACAATTAGCTCCCATTTAGGTCAAGCAGATACGCTGCAGCTAACATTCGCATTCTGCGTTCGTCTGTGCCCGAGAAATTTGTCCGTGTCAGCCCGTGCCAGGGCCATCTTGCATCATTCGCCCCTTAATAAACACATACCAGCGTGCTTACAGTAACGCTACAGCACATATGACGATTTTCCAAGCCCTGGGTTGCTTTCCTCAAACTGTTTGCAATTATACATAGACTTTTTAACTGCGCAGGACAGGTCGCACTCACTCGATGTGAAATTTCCTCTGTGATTGTAAAGAGGATGTAGGCTCGGGACTAGAAGAGGTCCGCATCTGATTTCAATTTGAAAGTGCTTATTGACAGAGTGATCTGTTTAAACTCAGCACACATGATATTGCCTGCATGAGATGTCACAGCTCTTTCCTTCGCTCTCTTTCTCCGACTCAAACACACAGAGCCCTGTTCCCCTGAGCGCTTTAAACAGAGCTAAACAAATGCACACGCTTCAAACTATTAAAATCAATAGAGATTACTGGGAGGAGCTTTTTAATACAGTTATACAAAACACAGTTGCTACATTATTTATATGTATGCCATTAAGGTTGCTACATAGCTGTCTGGTAGATAGTAAATAATATTGTAAATTAAATAGTGAATAGTAAATAGTGTTTGGTAAAAACTATTTGGTAAATAGCATTAATTATTTATGAGGTGCAAAGTGAGCATTCTTTGTATAACAAAAAATATATTAAAGTTATGATGATATGATGCTAAAATACATATTCTTATTAAGTTAAAAGAGAACATATTTTACACATATTCCTACAACAAAACCATACCAGTGTTATCAGTTATCATGTTACATATTATTCATGTGGATATATTTGATTATTGCTATATGTAAACATATCAAAATATCTCAGAACATTGACATGATTTTTAATAATTACTCTTATCTTCCAAACAGTTACATAGCAACATTAATAAAGCATACTTACACAAATAAATCGTGAATTTGAGCCAACAACTGTCAATCAAAATACATCACTGTACTCATCTATTTAGCTCTTTTTATTTTAAATGAGAGCTTCTTTTAGCTTATACAATCCCAGACTTGGAAATAAAATAAAAATGTATATATTTATAAAAAAAAAAAAAATAAAATATAACATTTCTTTCATTTACACTATTTTTAAGATCCAATTCTCCAATTCTTGCTTTTAACAAACCATTAACTATGACTTTTACCTCAATAAATTTCAATTTTTTTGCATATTAATAATTTAGTTATTAAAAGGTATTAGGGATAAGGTATGCACGATATATGCTTTCAAAATACTGATAAACAGCCAATATGTTAATAATAGTTATGCCAGTACGCAACTATTTAATAGCGGGAACTGGTTCCTATACTAAGGTATTACTTTTCTTTCTTCTAAATGTTATGAAAAATGTATTTCAAAAAAGTTGACAATTACGAAAATGCCAAGATTGTTAATAAATACTTTTCTTGTACGAATCTTGTAAAAAACATTTTTACATTAATTGTGAAATGTAATGAAAAAATGTTACGAAAAAATTTCAATGTTATAAAAAAAAATAATGACAGTATAATGTATTTCTCATTTAAGATCAGTTTGACCCCATGCCTCGTAATGACAGATTAATGGTCGGCAACAGCCTCACACTGATAAGCCGAGTGAAATAAACACACACCTCAATCAATCAACAGGTTTCTAAAGCACACAAAAAGTCCAAAGTAAGAACCAAAGCGACACCGCCTGTATCCCTCTAAATAGGGAATGTATGGCAGGAACAGGGCATGTTTTATCGAGCTGGTCGGGCTGCCTTAACCCGGTCCAGTTATAATCAGAGATGACCTCAGCTGGGTGATGAAGACCGGGTTTCCTGCCTGAGTGACTAAGGCCTGAGCTGGCCGTTTCGGGGACTTCCCCCCCCTCTCTGAACACGTTCCCTCAATGCTGAGGTGGGGTTTCCTCAGCTGGAGAACATGCCACTCTGTCACCTTCACTCATATATAGAGGCTTCAACTCCTGTATGTGCACATACCGTGGGTTCAACAGGGCATTATGGGACATTAACACTCAGAGCTCTGATTCAGTGCGTCACTATTGTTTTCAATGTCCCTTGAAATGCAAAAATCTGTAGCAATCTGTCTTATAAAATGAAAAAATGCTGCAAAACAATGTGTGAATGCAATATTTTTGTATTTTGTACAACTTCTTGAATGTCACTAAAACAACTTACAGTGAATCAAACCTGCTTTAAAGTAAAAAAAAATAAATAAATAAATATATATATATATATATACACACACACACACATAGATAGATAATAGATATATAGATAATATAGTAGATTTAGTATATTTATTATATGTTTATTTTATTTTTTTAAATGGTCTATATAACATGCTTGAAAGGGTGAATGGCTCTTTACCAGGTCAAAAATTACTTTAAGACAATGTAAGGGTTAAAATAAAAGTCACTTAAGTTTGATATTGTGTTGTCTAATGTAATGGCATCCATGCATTTTTATTTGTGGTTTAGGTGGCAAAATACTTTTGAAATTTTGTTACAATGACGCCCTCTACTGATAAACCCCTATGGCTGTTAAACTTAAACCTATTCACGTAGCACACAGTAGTAGTAGTAAGATCAGCAGAGTGAACGCATAAATTTTTGATAATAATTGATCCCTAATTATGATGTTGAGGCATGCTTAGTGCGCTATATGTGTTGAATGACAACACGTGACTTCTGCAGAACTCAAAAGATTTGAAGTAAGTTATGCTGCAATCAAAACCAACATGTTTGTCACATATGGACATTAAGGGGGAGTAGATTATTAATCAGCTGTAAGCCCTTTACAAAAGGACGTTTAGATGAACTGTGAACTTCAGGTAAAGCCAACCATTGATATGGTTACATTTCATCTGTAGCTATTTGCTAGCTGCTTATTCTAAAAGGGCAGATTATTACAGCAGTCTATTACCAAAACAAAACGTCAAAGTTTACAAAATGTTTTTGCGAAAGTGGTCAAGACAAAAATGTCAGTACTGTTAGTTAGAATTGTTAAAAACTGCTTTGCTGTAAACTCCACTTCCCATAACACCCTGCTTCAACACAGAACCGCTGAGCAGTTCACATTTTCGAGAATCGGTTCTTTTCAACATGGCGTTCAAAGAACCGCTTCTACCCTAAAACTTTGTTAGTCGCTGTGTATTGTTCCTTAAAATGTGCTTATTGTAATTTCAAGTGCCTAGTTCAGTTTGACGCAGGGCTTGGCTTATATCCGAAAACATTTGTTTTTAAAGTTGAGAAAACTGCCAACCTATTAACCTCCTGAACATTTCAGATATATAATTAATGTGTAACATTACCACTATTAAGGTAACCTTTCGCACTGTCCCCTCACTTTTCTCGCTCAACACGATTTAAACATGTCTGGAAAAACACGCTGTTCTCGTGAGTCGGTGAGTTGACTCGAGGACTGCTCCGATTCAGTCGGAATGTGAATGAATCATTCACACCGGAACAGGTTCGTTTGATTCTGTAAAAAGATTCAACCAAAAAGAACGACTCGCTTGCGATTCGAACATCGCTATACAACATTCTAGAGCGGAGAGAAAGGCAGCAGATTCCTCTCCTAGTCTGCCCCTAAAAGAGACACAGACAGAGACGGACGCATTTTCCCACATAAATGGAGGCACGGCTATCGGGCGCCATCAAACAGCCCTAAACCTGTAAACATGGTGAAGGACCAAGAAGTGGAGCGCATCGCAAAGAAGCTAGACAAAATGGTGCATAAGAAAAACACTGTAAGTGTGACACATTTGCTATAGCTTCAGAAATACAGGTAGGAGAGATAACTGTTGATTTCTTTCACGCGTTCGTTTCTGTTTGTCCTCATTAAACAAGAGCGAGATCTAGTTACTCTGTGTGTAATTATCACCTGTTTTATCCTCATCCACGCGACCGCCGGGCTCTTATTGGTCAGTCCTCACGTGAAATCGGCGTTTACTCTCGTGTTTGAAGCGTTTGTGTTAACTTACTGTGATGAGCTGGCTGTTCTCCACATTTCTCCAGCGCAAACAAAAGACTCGTTTGAGCCAACACTTCACACCAGTCAGTCCCAGTTTTGTCACCTAAACACAGAATCTATACGCAAACTGGCTGTGTTTTTCTATGGAGCGACCTACAGTCAAAGAAGCCAGTGTTTACGTTTGAGAAGTTGTTGTGTAACTGTGTTTTTAATCTTCAGGATGGTGCCATTGACCTGCTTCGGGAGCTGAAGAACATGAAGATGTCTTTGGAGACCCTACAGGTATCTCAGCAGGACTGGAGACAGCAACAGAGCTTGTGCTGCTTTGGATTACATAATCATGGCTTTCTCTTCCAGTCAGGGAATCCCATGCTGCTGTTCTCATTGGCTGTGTTTGGGATGACACTGCTTGTACTATTCCTGCAGTGTGTATAATGTAATCAGTACTTATGTATAATTTACGTGGCCATTAAATATCTGGATGGCCTAGTACGTCCAGAAAGTGCAGTATACAAGCACAGATTACTGTGTATCATACAGTATATGGTAGAAATAATTTGAACACAGTAACGATCCAGCATGTATTTTTACTTGTAATTTGACTGTATTTGCAAAAAAGCAAAGTACAAATTTTTCTATAGCTGAGATGCACACTTTGCATAGATTGAACGTTGCATATTTGTATTTTTTTATACTAGTGTACACACGTACATACTGCAGTATGTTAGTATTCTATCCTGAACAGAGTCAGTGGTTCAAATGCATTACTGTATGTGAGTGCATTTACTGTAGGATTGTCATTAGCTGGATCTCTATTATTTCAGTATCATTGTATATGTAGTTTTTATTCAAGTGCATTTAATTTCGTATTAGTCACTCAACTAGTTAAACAACTAAAACACATAGATTTGTTCAAATATTTATTTCAGTTAACCTAGTTTAGTTTATTCCAGGTGGTGAATGCTTTTATTATCATTATTTTGAATGGTTTTCATTTTAGATGTAGTTAACTGATAACTCTGAAATGGATATATTCAGTATGGTAGGAGTTAATGTACCGACAAATAGGCCTTAAATTAATCCCTGAGGAGAAATTAAAATGCAAAGAGAATTGATACACAGAAGGAAAATGAGTACTTTAGGGAAAACACACCCCCAGAGCTTAGTCTTTCCAGATTAGTGCCTGATTTATTGTGATTAAAATGTTATCATGCCTAGTGTACTGCATTTAAATAGCTGAAAACCCTAAGCGGTCATTTGCTCATGCTTTTATCTAATAATGATCTTCCCTGAGCAACGATCAGATAGTCAAAACATCATAATTGGTTATTTAATACTAGATAGTATCTATAGCTATCTTGTGTCATATGTGTATAATAAGTAATAATGTATCACAAGTTGGATGTTGTGGCAGTCTAATAAAATATTTAATGTAACATATGCAATCTTCCCTCTGTTTCATTGCGTCACGCTGCAGTCCACGCGGATCGGGATGTCAGTGAATGCAGTGCGGAAGCAGAGCTCAGATGAGGAGGTGCAGACACTGGCCAAATCTCTCATCAAGGCCTGGAAGAAACTGCTGGGTACTGCATTCCTGTTCACACTCACACAACTTAAAAAGATGGTGTTTCGCTTATTTTAGAGCGAATGACTGCTGTTTAGTGCTGTTACGATTAATCGCTTCCAAAATAAAATAATAAAAGTTATTGTTTACAAAGTATGTGTGTATACTTATATTATGCATTTATAAATACACGCATATGTATATATATTTAAGAAAAGTGTTAAGTTTATATATTAAATACACACACACACATATGCACTGCTGCTGTGTTTGTTTTGCAGCTCCTAATGTTTTATTGATGTTAATTTAATGAGCATGTGCTCTGATATTAATGTCTTGATTGCGTGAATATTCTTTTATGCAGATGGTTCTGAGGGTAAATCAGAGGAGAAGAAAAAAGGAGGATCTCCGCTCCAGTCCTCATCTTCTAAAGACTGTCCTGGATCCAGTGACACCAGGTGTGTGGATTCTTACATTAAAGAGGCCTTGAAATTAAAATTCGGTTTACTTAATCTATATTTTATGTTATTGTCAACAACTCATCCATGCATTTTTCATTCAAAAAAACGAGCAGACAAAATATATTTCAGCTAGCATAAAGCTGACTTATAGTATGTATAGCACACTATTTAATATTTATTGAACATAATATTTACTAAATTAGGTAACAATTTGAAAATAAGACTACGTAAAAATAATAATTTGAGCTTGATGGAGAAAATAGACTTGTAAAATAAACGGATCTATAATCTTGATAGCAACTTTTTAAAGCCTATTATAGTATCATTCACAAATGTTTATTTAACAGTATTATTCATTTAACAGTATTGTTTTCTAAAATATGAATAAAAAGTAGTGCTGGCGAACGATTAATCACGTCCAAAATAAAAGTTTTTGTGTAGTGTATATATAAATACACTATACAATATATACTGTATATGTTTGTATTTATATGTGCATAGTAACATACACAGTATACACACATTAAGTAAACATAAACTTTAATTTTGGATGCAATACATTGTGATTTAATCATTTGGTAGCACTAATTAAAAGTAATAAAACACTAAATTATGTGTTTTACAATACACATTATTTTAAGCAGTTATACAAAACAGTGAAATGATGTTACTTTTTTGTAATCTAGTAACAAGCCAGAGACACCAAAAACTCCCACCACCCCCACCACCCCGAAATTCACCACCTTCCCACCTGCTCCCATCACGACGGACAGCGTGCGCACTAAATGCAGAGAGCTGCTGGTGGCCGCCCTACAGACTGATGGTAAAATCTGGACCAGTTTAAGTTATTAATGCATTGTAAAAGCTAATAGTACAATTTACAAATATGAAAAGGTTGACTGTACTGCACAACTTTAACGAAATTAAGGGAACTAAAATGTTAAATTAACTCTTATTAAATTTATGTTTGGCAAAAGATGATTATGGGGGAGATTTGTTAGAGTTGGGATTTAAAAGTTGAGTTTAATACTGGAGGTAATTTGAGTTGATTTATGCTTTGCATGTATTTATTTATTTATTTTTTCCTCAGGTGATTACCAGACGATCGGTGTAGACTGTGAACACCTGGCAGCACAGATTGAAGATTATATCCTTCTCGTTACCAAAAGCTGCATTAGCTAGTTTTATGTCGGGGATGCTCAACGCTGGTCTAGACTAGACCACTAGACTAGACTTGTCTAGACAACGCTGGTCAGCTTAAACTAGAAAGTGGTCACTTGAAGGTGAAGGATCAAGTATGTGATTTGAAATCTGCCATATCTATTCTTTGGTAGTTGTTTCTGAGCCAATCACTTGGGCCATAAAGAGCCAAATCACTCTATAGCTACAGGAAAAATTCTTCACACAGCTGATGGCACCATAAGAACACATCATCCCAAAATTTTCACTAGTGACTATCCTGAGCTGTAAAAGGCAGCAGATAGAGAAAAATATGCTTTTAAGAGCCCTTCAAAATATGCCACTTATAAAACATCTACTGTGTGTCAAAAAAAAACAAAAAAAACAAAGGAATGTATGTTGTGTAGTCACAACAGCTACCAGTTGAGGCTATGATAACCAGCCAAACCTTGACCTTTTACCTCAAACAAACAGTGCAATGTTTTAATTTGTGCCACAGTATTTACACTTCGGTACGTTTCCATTTGCCAACAAACAATGTTTTACTTAGTCGTCTTGCTGTGAAAGGAGAAAATATATTACACCTTTTAAAAAAAAATGCATGCTTTATCTTTATAGTAACAAGTAAAATAATGGTTTCCTTGACTGAACGTCATGATACATATCTACCAGGAGTTCAAGTCCACTGACATTAAGTACAAGACCAGACTGAGGAGTCGCATCTCCAACCTGAAGGACCAGAAAAACCCAGACCTGCGCCGGAACGTCTTGTGTGGCAACATCTCTCCAGAACGAATCGCCAGCATGACCGCAGAGGTACGCTCGGGTTTGGCCTGTGAAGTGTTAAACTGCAACTTCTCTGCAGGATGTGAAGTGTGTTTGTGTTAATGGCATGTTTGGCAGGAGATGGCAAGCGCAGAGCTCAAAGAGATCAGGAAAGCGCTGACCAAGGAGTCCATTCGAGAGCATCAGCTCTCCAAAGTGGGCGGCACAGAGACAGACATGTTCATCTGTGGAAAATGCAAGGGCAAGAACTGCACTTACACTCAGGTATGCTGTTATAACAGACCAGAAATGTTTAAACTTGCCGTAGTGCTTAGAAGCTTGACTCAGTGGTAGGTTACAAGTACAGTCCTCCTGAGAATATCTTCACACTTAAGTCATAAGCTTCTGAAACACAAACAGCCTAGCGTTTCTGTGCTCGGAGCACAGAATTTGCACAAGCCCTTGATTCCCTCGCATGTCTGAAAGGAAGTTTGCGAGTGGGCTTAAACTGCATTGAAGCATGAAACGAGCAGGAATGCACAATCTCTCTCTCCACAGGTCCAGACACGCAGCGCTGATGAACCCATGACCACCTTCGTGCTGTGCAACGAGTGTGGAAACCGGTGGAAGGTAAGACACTCTCTCTATATCTGGCAGTGTAAAAGCTATCGAAGCTAAGTGTCACATCCATTATGTGACTGTGATGCATGTTTGTACAGTTTAGCCACATGGTGGCAGTGCTTACTTACTGTAGGCAAACCTCACATCTGTACTTTATTATTAAGGTTTCTTGACTGCATATATTGAATTATATACTGTTATTATTTGAAAAGAACGAATATGCAAATGTCTTAACTGACCAATCAGAATCAAGCATTCCAGAGAGCCGTGTAATAAGTAATAAATGCTCATGTTTTCCGGTGATTGTGAGTTTCAAACACTTAAATCTTAAAACAAAGCTTAAATATTTTATTTCAAATGTTTTATTATTTTCCTTCTTATATATAAATATATTTATTTATTTACTAGCATTTAAATAATTAAAATAAAATATATTGTTTTTTAAAAACAAGTAATACAAAATCCTGTTTTTTTTTTTTTTTTTTTATCTTCAAAATAATATTTACACTTCATGGAAACACAAAATGGCAGATTCCACACACACACACACACAAAATTAAATTACTGTTAACAATACTAATACAAAAAATTATATAATTATTTTTTGCAATTTTCTTTTTTTTCCCCTTTAGGCCAGTGTTTAAGGATGTTTTTATATTTTTATTTGAAAACAAACAATTCAGTTTTTTTTTTCACTAGGTGTTATTGTTCATTTGTAGAAAATAAATACTGTATATTAATTTGTTTCTTGTTTTCTCTTTTTATAGTTTTGTTAAAGACTAAAGTGAGCAGGATTCTTCGTATGAAGAGATGACCTGAATTCACAGTATAAGGAAATGTGTTTTTTTTTTTTCTTTTCAGAAAAAAAACAAACCTGATGTCTTTTTTTTATATATATATATACATGCATTTTCATAGCTTTGTAATATATGAGTGTTGCTACTTCTAAAAGCTATTTCTGTATTTTTTTTTTCTTTCTTTTTTTACTGGTGTAACATTATTGCCTTTCACGCACTGCCGATAACCTAGTAAGTCAGTTGGCTTGTTCAGTCGTGCTTTGCCTTTTGATATAGCGCTTGTGCCTTTCTGCTCTACGAGTGCCAAGTAATTGCTGAAAGAATTTGTACACATTCATACATATATTGTTTTTGTTTTGTTTTTTTTGTGGGGGAACATGTGCTTTTCATATGTTTATACACTTTGCAGATGATTTATTTAACCAAATCTTGAATGATTGGTTGCTTTTCCAGAGTTTAGAAAGACTTAAAGGATTATAGTTAATATTTGAGCCTTAGTGTAGGCGGGAGTTTGCTTCTTGTAGAGAACCAGACGAGGAGAAAAAACAGAATGTGGTACTTAATTAAAGGTTCATATGTATTGTATGAATAATTGGACCGTTCTGTCTCAATAAATTTGGCTAAGAATATATTGTGGTTTGAGTGTGTTATTGTTTGAGCTGGGAACATGAACAGTCAATCGAATTTAAACCAAAAAAAAGAAAGTTTTTTGAAAAGTGATTTGTACAGTATGACTACACCATATTTGGAGTCATTCTGGAGACATACAATAGCTTTAGGTGAGGAACAGAACTAAATTTAGTCATTACTCTCTTAAAATCTGCTTATTTACTCCTGCACACCTGAAAATTTGAGGTCGGTAAGATTTAGTGTGTTTGAAGTCTCCTTATAAATACAGTGAAAACAGTAATACTGTGAAATAGTATTACAATTTAAATTTTGGTTTGTTTTTTTTCTGTCTTTACCGATGTAATTTATTTCTGTGATGCAAAATTACATTTTCAGCATCATCACTCCAGTCTTCAGTGTCACACGATCCTTCAGAGATCATTCTAACATTTCTTATTATGAATGTTGTGCTGCGATATATTTTTGTGGAAACAGTCACACATTTTATTTTTAGGATTCTTTAATAGAATGTTCAAAATAATATTTATTTGAAAAACCAATATTTGAAACATTATTAATGTTTGTACTGTATCATATTAGCTTGTATCGTATCATAGTAGATAAAGTTAATGTATTCATGATGAATTATATAGTATTATTTTCATTTATTTATTTTTTACATACAAATTTTGGTGGGGATTATAACAATATTCAAATATGATTCCAAAGACACGTTTGACATCAATGGGCATTGGGACCACTGATATTTAATGTCATTTTAGAATGATTAACCAATTATATTTTGGTAGCTATGGTGCAATTTAAACCACTTTTATGGTGTTTTTTTTTACAGGTACAGTATTGCAAGATTTGTAGATTTGCAAAAATGTTTGCAGTTAGTTTTTATTTTTACATTCTTAAGGACTCAGAAGCTTTCTGATCAATGTCAGAAATTAAGCTTCCCATTGATATTTGTGCATTTGTTTAATTATATACAGAATATAACTGAACCATCCAATAGTTGGTAGTAAGTCACTCTTTTTCACTGAATCATCCTTTATATGGATTCATTTAAACAGTTGATTCATTCTTTTTTGAATGTGTCATTGAATCATCGACTCATTAGATTTGTTCAAAAACAAAGATTAATTCATAAATGAAACAGCGCTGTGTGTGTGAGACTAGATTTCCGGCTTAATTGTGACTTTAGTTTTTTTAAAACTTTGATGCAGAAACAGAGCAAACAACAGTGTTCTTAAAATGCAAGTCACTTAATATTAACTTTTGTATAAAATAATAAAATGTGTAAAACTGATAAATTCAGTTTCACATTTGCAAATTTTGTCTCCTCACGATCTCGCGAAACTACCATTTTAATGGACGAAGCTCTCTACATCATACACTTAATCTATTAGTTACATCTAATATACATATAAGTCTCTACACTACACTACCCCCCCACCCCAATACATAAACTAGCATTTGTTGCTTGTTTTCAGACGTTTTCCACTAGAGGGAGCAGTCAGCCAATACTCACAGCTGTGAGCGAACAACTGTTCCAGTGGCGTAATTTGTCTTCTGTGTTAACTGAACTTTGTGTCATGATCTGATGAGGCTGATGATTTAATCCAGTGTTTGATCTGCTTGATCCTGAGGACTTGCACATGGTCCTATATTTTGGAAACTTCCCAGTAGCGTCCTCGTATTGCTAAGCTAATCTTAATCAAATCTGAGAATAGAACCGACCCTTTGTGACTTGCGTAAGGCACAGCTGGTGAAATATGTCTGGCCTTTGCCTGAGCAGTAATTTTCCCCAAGCTGTCACAACATTTCTTAATTACGGCGACTGAAAATAAATGCTGTCAGATCTGTTTTTGTATCGAGGAGATCAGTGAAGGAGCTCGTGGACGCTCTTAAATAACACCGCATTTGGGTTTAGACCCGCTGGATCATTAAGAAAACTGAGGGCTTTGAACCTGTGATGGGTTGGAGGGAACATTGTGGGAATCTCAACTGTCTCCTTTGAGTCTCCGGAGAGGCTAAATAGACTCCAGTTATGGAGAATTAAAGGGTCAGTAGACAACAGTTCTGATCTGCTGATTTCAAATGAATGGTTTGGTTAATGGGAATGCTCAGTTCTTGCTTGAAGGAAATTTCTAGGCCCTTCAAGGGGAATAAACTATAATTCAAAGACTTCAGGTGAAGGAGAATGGAAAAGAGGATTGTAACGTACACTGTAAATTGTCATTACATATAGAGCTATTTATAACGTATTCAACTGAAAGATAACATTGCAGTTACAATTTATATTTAAATAAATGGCCACAGTATTCAAATGATCTCACAATTCTCAATCTCTATATCCAAGTGTAAATGCATTCGTTCAAGACATACAAAGAGTAACGTGCAATGTTTTAATACAGTCACAGTGAAACACAATAGCAATTGTTAATTCTGATTCTGGATTTTAAACCATTTACAAACATGCTTTTTGCTATTCGGGTGATAATGTAAAGGATTTGTGTGGTGAAAAAAAATCGATGTAACGAATGATCAAAAATAAAATAATGTGATTGGAAAACAAATGTAATCTAGTGGAAACATTTGGTACTGCATCCAAACAAAATCTTACTGATAGCTTTGTTGCAACTTATTAAAATGTATGACTTTGATTTTGTCACACTTTGGAAAATATATACTATTCATCTAAAAATTGTAAAAATATTTTGTGCATATATATATATATATATATATATATACATACATATATATATCTGTGTGTGTGTATACTGTATTATGTGCATAAAATAATGTTTTGTATCAGAAATATATTTTACTGATAAATAATCTAGTCACAATATCATATATAACATGCATTTTTGTCAAAGACAAAAAGGGGTTTAAGCATATAAAACAAAAGTCTAATACTGCTTTAAATTTTTATTAATTTTTTTTGTTTCATTTAATTGCAATTTAGTTTTTGTTTTTCTGAGCAAAAAATAAACATTATACATTTTACCTGATTTACAAAAGACACCCACTAAAATGTAATTCAACTTTGTCAGGCATATTTACAACAAAAATCTATTTGACATACTGGACGACTAATTACGGTCTCCCCCAATACTAAATAGTTGTAATTTATTTATTTATTTATTTTTTGGCTACCATTCTAGGTTTTGCCCATTTGTCAGCAAGATTTTTTTTTTTACTAATTTAAAACAATAAAATGTAATATGTTTCCTTATTCTTTTACATATTTTAATACGTGCAAGTCAGAAGAAGCTAATTTTTAGATATTGTGTTATGCTGAAACATTATGTCAACCAAATTTTGACATTTTATTCTCCAAAAACCAACTTGAAACCTTAAAAGTATAGACAGTTGACAGTTGTGAATCTTTTTCGATCCATGTACAAATACAGAAATGAATGTTATGCTCTCACACAGTCTCATGTATTGCTCTGTTAACAGTCTCTGTTTTATTAAGAGCTAACCATCTCTGTCCAGATGACGAGCCACGACTCTTTTCAGAAATCTCCCGCCAGATTCTGGTTGGAATGGCAGCGTGAACTGAGCCTCATGTTTGACTCCAGGAATGTTTGTGGAACTTGAAGGGGGAGGGAAAAATGTCTCTCTGTGTTGGTATTTCCGTCTTGCATTTTTAGCCATTTGTTTCTCTCCCTTCATACATTCAAACTTTATGCAACACTGATGTCTGAACAGCGCTGATGCGTGCATAAAGCTTTTGTACTGTACACTGTTGGTTGTTTGAGTCAGCGGTCACCTACACGGCAGAAACAGAACCGCCTGTGCCTCTGCCTGTGTTTGTTTTGGCAATACTGCAATATTTCCATACATGTTCAACAGCAACAAGAACGATAAAGCCTGGGGAAAATCCCTGAGCATTTCAGGATTCTCACATACTGTATGTGGTTACAGTTAGCCCAGCTGTTGAAAGGATAGAGTCAACACAATAATACTGAGAATTATCACAGGAAACAGTCTCCAGTAGTCCTATCTGAAACTGACTTTTCCTTTGTGAAAAGTGTAACAACTCATACCAAGAAGCCAGCGTGAGGAAAGATAATTCAGATTTCTATCGTCAAGAGCTCTTAATACTAAACAAAAATTCTCAAATGCTGCTTGCATCCTGGTCAGCTTCCTTAAAGTTAAACCAGATGTGCAGAGGGGGGTCAAGTGAAGTGTAAATGCTATTTAGAGGGGCACAATAGATCATATTACCATCCTATTGGCTTTTCAAGTTTAAAATGAAGCCTGTGTGAATGTGTACCCTGGGTTAATGCTATTTAAAGTTATATATCACACAATGCTTCAATCTGGGTTAGTGATTATATACTAACGTACAACAGGACCTTTAGGATAATGTGCCTTTCATGAATCATGTCTTGCATGATTGCAGAAAATATGCATTGTTGGGGTAAAAGTGACCCAACACTCAGTGATAAACACCGCTTTAAATACTTGCTAAAATCAATCGGCTCAGAAAGCTTTGTTTATTTTGGTGAATAATTCATTCTTGTATATTTAATCTCTCAATATAATGTCATTGAAATGTTCGTTTTAATAATACAGAATAATTAAGGATTCTGAAAGCTTTGAAGGAGATCTAAATTAAAGTACCTTTACAGAAGTAACAATAATACGATGTGATTCCTAGATTTTTGTATATATATATATATATATATATATAGTTAGATTTTTAAGTTTGCTTATATCCAGCTTTAATTATAT